>UZAN01046663.1:0-26504 GCA_900618425.1 Echinostoma caproni
TTACTGCTGGCGGGGGTCGATTCAAGACTGCCGCTCTTACTAGCCAACACCTGTGGTTACAGACCACGCTTTGTTACGAGCCAAATTCTCCTTACGTCCGGCAAACAACCGTAAAAAAACCCACCGAAAACGTATACCTACGATACAACGTCAGCGATTGTTGCAAATCGGCCTTCGAAGCGTAACTGTCCGATCGCCTGTCAGTTCAGCCACCAGCCGGAGGACTCAATGACCACTGGAGGCAAATCAAGGAAGCTATGCAAATATCAATAAAAACAACGTCAGACCCTCACGCAGGCTCAAGACATAAACGACGGATCTCATCGACCTCCGCTGCCCTGCTGGACGCCCGCAGAACCCAATGCCGGATGTGATACAGCGCGCAAATCCCTTAAACGGCAGCTCATCATGAGCCTGAGGAATGATCGCGAGAAGTGGTGGATAGGGAAGTGTAGAGAGATGGAGAAGGCTGCGGCTATTCGTGAATATCGCATTCATTTCCGAATAATAAGGAGCACATATCCAAGGAAAGCAGGCGTGAGATAATTAAGGAGTCCGACGGCACATTGATTCAGAATCATCAATGCCGTCTAGATCGATGGGCAGAACATTTTAAGGCTCATTTCAACTGGCCCTCGTCAACACAAAACTTCTCTATACAATCTATGAATAGTAAAATGTATCTGTGCCTATTGGTTTCTTTAGAACACAACTTTCTTTCGTCAGCCGCGAAAATGCACGGGGTAATTTTAATTCTGTGCATGTGTGGTTCATTCGGTTCGCTTTTTGCTTGGCTCAAGGATAACAAGATCTAACAGGTAAAGATGGACAGGAAGGAATAGTGATGGGAGATATGCATAAATATATATTTCGCACACATCTGACTTCAGCATGTACCAAACAGATCACAACAATAATCATTACAAGAAAGAGAAAGTTCCATGATTTGCTTGTGGGCGCGATATTGTCAGGTTGCCCAGGCCAAGGCAGGTGAATTTCCTTGGGGGATGCACAACCGGATCCTTTGGTAGTCAAAGCCTTATCCACAAGACCGCGGTTTGGTGTATGAAAACCACAATCCACTGAGTGCCATGATCCAGTTCATCGAATCACGCCATTTGGACGAGGTGAGAGATCTACTGTACCCAGTCAAGCTGGTGATCACTGTCACAACCAAAAAGTTTAGTGTTGGTGGCTTGTACGATCTCCTTGGTTGGTTTTATATCGGGGACTTATGCCAACTTCCGNCAACTTCCGTAGGTGAACTTCTAGTGTTTCACGGACCCTGTTAGCTCCGGATGCTGGCTTTTCGTCCTATCACTTTGACCTAAAGGCGGTGAGTAGGGCTTGCTTAGCAAAGGCTGTCTGATGCGTTTGTACAGAAACACTTCGCGAGGTGTAGAGAAATGGTGATCACCCACTACTCGACACCCCCCACCGACCATACTGAGGCTTTCGGAGGCATGCTAGTGGAATGGATTGGCGATCATATGTTTTATTGATGCTGAAATCTGGATTCTTCCACTTTTGTCGCTTACCATAAAAAATACTGTGTCTATGTCGTATTTTCCCCGTTCGAACTTAGGTGGTCTTCGATAGTATGACATTCTCCGGTCTACGGGAATGAAATGTAAAAAATCGCAATTTTACCGCGTGTGTTTCATGCACATACTGCATATGATAAAAAATTTACTCAATATGTCATGCAGCACCGCTTAGGACACTGTGACTCAGTCCTCCCACTGATTGAGGTATGCCGTTAGTTTCCAGGTTGTACGCTACGGCATTCAGTGCCCCCAAGCGAAAATTCGATTTCGCCAGGCGCATGTTAAAATACCTATACATCTTCAGTATAGCTGTGGGTCAAAACATAACACACATTGAATTGCGTAATCCTGATCAGAGGGATTCATGCTAAATTGCAGAAAGCGGCGACGCGTTAAAAATTCGCCCGTGCATTTTACTTTCCACTGTGCGCCGAAACCGGATCTTATCTGGATAATGCAGCTTCTCACTTACTGCGGTGATCATGCAACGAGATCGGACGACAGTACCTATCCATTACGCGATACAGATTCCAACCACCCAATCAGGAGATGGAGTTATCGACCAATCTTGCGGTTTCAACTACAACCAATCGAATGGGCTGAATGCGGGAAGAGCGACTAAATGGACCATACCATTGCCGATTGAGCGTCGAGGAATCAGCCAACGGTTGATTGACATTTGTGATATTTATTCACATGATTTTCGGAATAAAATTAACTGTATCCGTAGCTCATCTTGGTTTTACCTGACTGCACCATTCAGTGAGTTTTCCGTCCAAATCCAGGTTCACGCAATTTTATTCCCAGCAATAAATTGACTCACGGCACGGAAACATTACCTTTCAGGTACCATAAGTGTTATTCTTCCATGACTCTGATTGTTCCTATTCCACACATGGTGCTTGTGAGAAAAATCATAGTTCAAGAACCAGATCACACTGTGGACTGTCATATACATTTTGTTTTATTCGATATTGTTGGAATATACGCAAGTTTAAGTCTTTCATATGTATATGTATATAGGTATATGCGTTTGTTTTAAATATGTATGTACGTATATATAAATATTTATATGCAAATAAATGGGCACTATGCTCTGCCTTGAGTGAATGGGTGTTTGTGTTGAAGGAAACAAAGTACTTGATGAAATTTCAGAAGGAAGCGTTGGTTCGCGATCGACGAAAGGGCAAGAGATAGGGATCATGTACAATGCGTGCTGCACGCTATGGACTGCAGACAGGGGATTTATGTGTATGGGTTTATGCTGTTGGTGGTGGCACACGTATGAAGAAAGGTTTGATTTAAGGTAACCATCGCTTCAAATCCATGATTAGGGTAGTCTTTTGGGGTTGCAGTGACAAGCTTCCCAGCGCAAACCATTTGGTTCTCGTTCAATGAACGTGGCCGATAGAATACAATTACGGATGATTTTAATGTGTGATACGTGTATTAGAACAGTTGCTATGACATGCATTGTTTGAAGAGTGGGTAAATTTGTCCGATCCTGGTGAATGGAGTTGCCAGGGCTACACAACAGAAGAGGAAAAAACAGGCAGAGAAAGAGAGTGTGCTGCGTTGCCGGGACATTCTTGTCTACGGATTCAATAAAACGAGTAAATAAGAGGAATACAGAAGGTCCTAAGATGACGACTGATGATTATTCCGTGAAGAGTGACACGGGACTGTTATGATACTCAGTCCTCAGGATACGATCTTGAGGTAGTTAGTTGCATATATGCGTGAGGGAGAAACTGGATTCAGAACAGCAAAAACAGCAAAAGAAAACCAGACGATCTCTCATTCGATCCCCATCTGTCCATCTCACACGCATTGGATACAACCGCATCGTTTGACCAGTTTAACAGTGCGTTCGTAAGTCGAGCCATTCGTACACTGGAACTGAACACGACGATGTCGGACTTTAATGGGTTGACAACAGGTGTTGGTCTCCTGTTCCGATCGCCGGTGTCGTCGCATCGATTCGGGGAGCCAGAGTGAACGAGTTGTGTCCGATTCAGAGTGTGGCAACTCACTCAGATTGGACGATGCTTCATCTCCAGGACTCGCAGTTCCGACATCGCCACTACACGATCCGGCACATGTCCGGACGGTGAGTTTGCGAGTAGAGACGCAATTCGTTTGCGGATCGCGAATAAATGACCGTTGGGTATTGCGATGACACGGTTGTTCTGGGGTGGGTGGGTGTTGGTTGACGGAAAATAAAAATTTTCGATTATGTTAGTCTAGTGTGGTAGGACGAAGGTAACAGACGATTCGATTTGGTACTGAACAGTTCACCACTCTTTTTGCTGTCTTTGTTGTCAACCATTGTTAATGAGAGGAAACGCTACTTTTTCTGGTTCAAAAAATCGTTGTTACTGTCGTGTAGGGGAAGGTAAGCAATAATACGGAAAACGAATGCTCATTTGACGAAATAAATACTGCCATGTTGTGTGGTTACTCAACTCCACCACTTTATTGCATACAAGTCGAAATTGAAGCAGCGCCTGTTCAAATGGAAATTGATACTGGAGCATCCGCGTAGATCGTCAGCACCAAGACTGTCGAGAATTTACTCCGATTAACTAGTTGCTAGTCCACATTGGGAACTGACACTGATCAGACAATCCCGGTTCTGGGTAAATTTGGCGTGCATGTGCAGTTAAATGACGAGAAACGTAAACACTCAGTCTTTGTTGCAGGAGAAAAATGCTCTAACTTGTTTGGGCGGGACTGGATCAAGGTATTCCCAAACGCACTGGATATAGTGAAGCAGTTAGCCTTAAAAACAATACTATCTAAACACGCGGATGTATTTGATGACAGCTTGGGAAAACTGAAAGAATTCCAAGCAAATATCAAACTGGATCACAATGCACAACCGCGGTTCATCAGATTACGCTTCTTGCCATACGCACATTCAGATCGAACTTAGAGGAAGAATTGAAGAGATTACAGGAGGAAGAAATAATTATCGCAGTTCATTACTGTGAATGGGGAACACCGATAGTCCCCGTGAGCAAACCAGGTGGTTCCGTTCGAATTGGCAGCTTATGGTGAACCGTTTCGTCGCCTTGGACAGATATTCACCACCACACGTGGAGGATTTAACGGGTGGCCAAAAGTTTACCAAAATTCATTTGAGTCAGACATATTCCCAAATCGAATTAGACGAATCCTCTCGTGCCCCGACAACAATCAAAACCCACAATGGTCTCTTACAGTACATTCGCTTACCCTTTGGAATTAATTCTGCGCCAGCAATTTTAACCTGGTCAAAGATATTCCATTTACCTGTGCGTATTTGGACGATATTCTCATCTCTGGTGGTACACATGAGGAACATTTACAGACACTATCCAACTTTCTCGAGCCTTTACACGTACACGACCTGAATCTGAAACGATCCAAATGCGAGTTTCTCTGTGGTTCTGCTTTTTATCTTGGTTACCGTCTTGATAAAAACGGACTCCATATCATAGAGGACAAAACCAAACTCATATTAAAAGCTCCAGAACCTCAAAGCTTAATAGAGCTTGTCTCTTTTCTTGGCATGCTCTCCCATTACCGTCGACTTTTCCCTAATATTTCCCAAACGCTCGAACCACTGTACACCCTACTATATAAAGATAAGTCATGGTTCTGGAGTCATAAACAGAGAAGGGGTTTCATTGCTGCCAAACCCTTTTAGAATCATCGTCATTTTTGGCACCTGTTGACCCAAACAAATAAATTTTGATTTAGTGTGATACATCTCCATCTGGCTTTGGTGCCGTGTTAAGCCATCGCATGGAAGACAATTCGACAAAGCTCCTGTAGCTCTTACATCAAGAACACTGCGGAAAAGAATTACTCTCAACTGGATAGAGAAGCCATGGCTGTGATTTTTGCCGTGAAACGTCTCCATTCGTACATATGGGGCCGCCTGTTCAAGGTACACATCGATCATAAACCCCTACTAGCCATACTGGACAAATCGAAGACAATCCATCAGTGTTACTCGCCAAGATTACAGAGATAGGCATTTCTCCTAAGTGCTTACAAGTAAGAATTGCACAATTTTACGGTTTTCAGTAACGTAACGGTGGACGCATTGAGTCGCCTTCCATTACCGACCAAAGTATAAATGCATGGACCCTCCCTCCCGAGCTAATCTAATCTCATGCAACACCTGGATACTACTCCAAATAAGAGCAAGAATATTTAACGAATGACAGTCAGTGAGCCATCTCTATCCATGCTAAAACGATTTATACTCTTGGGATAACCTAGTGAGGTTCCTGCAACGTAAAAATGAACTCAGCTAACACGACGGTTGTATTTTTTGGGGAAGCCGTATAGTCGTACCCCGCAGGGCTTGACCACAACTGTTGCGCGAATTGCGTGATGCTCTCACCCTGGTGTTACCTAAGTGAAAGCCCTAGCAAGAGGATGGTGTTGGTAACCACGGATTGATCAAGATATTGAGTATTTATTAAGGACAGGTGATGTATGCCAGAAGCTTCCAGATCTTATTTTTGCGTAGTGTTGGCCAGATAAACCATGACAAAGGATAAATGAAGATTATTTTTGCCTTATAAACGGAATGAGGTGTTTCATCATAGTAGATGCTTACTCGAAGGGGATAGAAGTTCATCCAGTTAGTCATGCTATGGTAGAGGTTGCGGTTACCAAGATGCCTTGTTTGCAACATTCGATATCCCAGAAACAATTTGCACGGACAACTGAACACCGTTTACCAGCGAAGAGTTCCAAAACTTTATGCGCAACAATGGAATACGACACATTCCCTTAGCTCGTTAGCACCCGGCATCGAACGGCTTGCCGGAGCGAGCAGTTCAGACGGTCAAACAAGGCATTCTCAAACAGAGTGCAGGAACCCTGTAGACCAAACTAGACAGACTACTTTTTGATTATTAAACATCTCCTACGTAAACCACTGGGCGATCCCTAGCCGAATTAATGTTCGTTCTTACCCTCCGAAGAAAGTTACAACTACTGTTCCCCTCCCCCAGAGCAACAATAGAAAGAGAGCAGGAAAAGTTAAATGCATAATCATCTTGGACTGATGATCGCTCGTATAATGAGTCCAATCCGGTTTANAAGACTCCCATATGAGTACACATAGCATCCAGCTAAAATCGTTTCATCTACTGGTAACACCACCACTCTGAAGTTCGGCGATGGGCGCATTGTTTGCAGACACTTCGACCACGTTTGACCCCGCCCGGCTGAAAGTCTCGAAATCGACGATGATTCACTCAGAACCGACCAACCGAACAGTTCTCTAAGTACCCCTTCACAAACCACAAANAACCACAAATGTCCAACCAACAGAGCCCGCTCTACGCAAGTCTCAACGCATCCCTAAACCAGTTGATCGCTATGGGGAAACAACGTGCCACGTTATCTAAGATACAGAGAGGTTCTACGTACTTCTATCAGTTCCCATTGCCAGTCTAATCACGTGGCACAGTTGTCCATGACGAACACTGACTAATACCCTTCCGATTCGCTTTCTCCGTGCTCCGGTTTAACCTAGTTTTAGGTCATAGTTTAATCGTTTGAGGTATTCTCACGATCATTCATCAAATCTTTAACCCGGTTGCGATGAGCACGCTCTCTTGGGTGTTCTGATTCCTTGTGTTGGGTTACGGGCCCTAAAAATACAGTTCATAGCGTCGCGGTTAGAATTCGGTCTCAATACTTTCCTTATGTATATACAATCATGTACTGTTACACAATAGCTGGGTTTTACTTTGTCATAGGCATTGTAGAATGGCTTTTTATGAGAACTAATGTTAGTGTGATATATACCAGAATCTGACTGACGGTTTGGGAAAGGTTCGGATGCGGGCACGAGCAACCCTCAGTGACATAGACCGGGCGCTTCCCGGAAGAACGGAGATCGATGCTAGTGGCTAGTCGCAGTGGTGGAAAAATTTCAGGATTATAATTAAATTCCTGATTGTTTATTTTTCACGCACACAGAGTAGAAAGAGTGCATTCCATAGCCATGAGGATCTCTTGTTCGGTTATAGGAACCAAAAGCCCTTACTTTAGGAGTTGGAGTAATGAACTGTGTAAGGCTTGAACAGGTATTGAACCGGAATCCGGTGATGCAGTGACACGTATGTGCCAGTGCGCACCAGTGACAGAGACTAAAACCGTTTGTAGTGACGGATGATGTAACACGTGGAAGAAGACAAGTTTTATTTGACAACAAACTGAGGATTCTTGAGGACTGTTTGATTCAGTGGTTTACTTATCATATTCCGGAATATCACGAGGTAGTCTGTAACCATCCTTTAGAAAACCGTGCAATGCGGATTTCCGAATTGATTAATGGTTTTCGATCCCAATATTATACTGAGCTGCCCTCCGTTTCAATCAAGGACATTCGAAAACCGAGATGTACGAATGTACAGAACTACGCCTTTTTAGTTTACAGATCGAGCGTGTATACTGCTAGCTAGCACTAACACAATCGTCCAAGACATTGACCTCGAGGTCACAAATCTCTGTTTGTTAAGTGTCATCGATGAGAAATGATGCTAATGGGTAACGAATAATCTATAAAATGTATCATTTTGATCAGATAAGCTCAGACCTCCTGCGGTGCGACTGGATTAGAGTGTTACGTAAGAGCACATAAACAGACGAGAAGGAGGAACATTTTCCTTGTGCATCAATGTGCTTACATCAGATGTGGTCCAATGGTCAAAGGTCATGGCGGGGCCTACCACACTGTGACATATTCAGAACTGACCCGAATCGAATTCACTTAGCCTCCGAGTCAGTTGAAATGAATAGTCTGAGTAGGGTACTATTTATTCAACACTGTTCGCAATTTTCTATTGTAAGGAACTGGATCTTCCCTGTAGCATGACAAGCCTTCTAATACTGTCCGAAGAAGAAAAAACCTGAATCCTAACACTAAACGTTTGACCGAAAACTTTTGACTACCACTGCGATGTTAGCACCAAAATACCGTTTTAACAAGTCCCTTATGAACACCTGTTAGGAATCAGAAAGACATCTGTTTCATGAACGTCCGGAGCGACAATAAAAAATCAAGCATGAATATACAATGAAAAATCGATAGATAGATGAGAGTATTGTCTGACTGACCGTGTTCACAATGTGATCCCGTGAACCCGTTCGAACATTCACATCTGTAATGCGTCGTATCAGCACCCAGTCGGACGCAGGTTCCCCCGTTGAGGCAAACTTTTGGATTTACACATTCCAGTGTGTGCTGAATACGTTCCACTGCGTCTGACCCATCCACCGCCCTGTTCGAGTTCAGTTTGCTGACGGTTGCAGATAAAGCGATCGGTTTTGTATAGCAACCGGGTAGTATACCGATCGCGGTACCGTGTTGTTTGGCCTCAGCCGGTCTTTCGGAATGATTCTCTTCGGCGCCGGTCATTTTGTCCACGGGCGCTCCAAACAAGCGCGCCAGATCTATTGGTCGTTCATTGATTTGTACATCTTGGATACAGCCTAATGAAGGGTAATGTCATAGCAAATTTAGTAAAGCCGCTCATCTAAACTGGTGACTATGGATGACCAGAGTGGACGGAACGTTTTATTCTATCTACAGTCAAATAGTTGTATGAACGTGGGGGATCAAAAGCTGGAGAATGTAAGAGTTGAGTTCGGTAAGCACAAATGGATGGAATTGGTGCAATGAAAATGACTTCGTTGCTGCCGCTGGATGAATACTGTATGACCACATAGCCTCCCAATCTAAAATGATACGGATAGACTTGGAGGGAAAAGGCAAACCTGCATTTAAAGACAGAAAAGTAGTGGTTGTTTCTTTACCCTTTGTGCGTCATTATACTCTATTTCCTAATTCACGTTCCAGTTTTAAGGAAAAACTAACGGTATACAAAAGAGTATTACCAAGGTATAGAACACAAAAGAAGCTAGATGTGCAAAGTAAACAGGTGCACGAGGTCCAGTGTTCACTATCCTCAACCAAATCACTTGGGTTTTCGAACCAAATATGACAAATGATGCAGTACAGTTGATTTTTACACTCGCATCGGTTTACTGGCTGATCGCTGGTTGGTGTTTTACAACCGCTGCTCTTTGAGGTACACACTACGCGCATAGAAGTCTATTTGATGACATACGGGACATATGCCCCATCCCTTGCTTTCTACCGAAGCTGAGCTCTCATATCAGTGTACCAATGTTTGTCAAAGCCCTGTCTGGTTGTACTACCAGAATAGCGCGATGCTGCGTGGTCAGCCTTGTTCAGCTACCGGGTTTCGTGTAGTTTCTTCACACAGTGATCATGGTTATACCTAGCACAAACCTGTTATCAAGTGCAAGTTGAATTGCTAGCGAGCCTTCTCTTCTTCTTTCAGATGAATGGTCATAACAACTTTGAAAACGCCCAAGTAGGTTTCCGAAACTCAGTGATCGTTTATGGTCCTATGTAAGGGGTGACTGTCAAGTTTTGATTGATTCTAAGATCAAATCTGGGATGATATCCTGATAACAGTGATCTCTCCACCAGCGGTTTAAAGTAAATGGATAAAAAATCAGAGGACTTGTTCGTGTTACATCTGAGAACATCTTTGCTCAGTCTACGCACCGGTCATTCCCAGGACGGAGTCTTGGCGCAGTATTCGTCCAGCTGCTTCCAGTCGGTCTGCTGGAGCACCACCGAAATACAACGGGTTGGTCAGCGCCAGATGACGAGCAGTTGTTCTGTTCTCCTTCAACCCGATTGTTGTACCAATGGATTGATGCACACCGGAGTCCGCTGGATGCAGGTCCTTCTGAACTAACTGGTCAACAAGCAGTGTGAGATTACTGCGTTCCACATGGAGCTGAATAACGTGGGCATGTCCATCGTTTACCTAATTAAGGTACAAGGTATACGGAGAGGATAAAGAGAGAGAGAGAGAGAAATAAGGCAAGCGATGAGACTGTTCTGTGAATACTCAGTCAGTTCTAAAACAAAAAGAACAAAATAAACAGTGCACCGATAGATGTTCATGACGGACAACTTGCAGATGCAGGAATAAGCTGGCTGAGTGAGTTCTTCGGTCCTCTGCACCATACAAAGTTAATAAACTTCTATCGATTATATAACCATGATCGTTTTAACCAGTTTGCAAGGTGTAGTCATTTATTGCTGCACGTAGAAATGGCTGTCCGCAGAAAATCTTACTGTGCTTATATTCAATGCATAAACGCATATGTATCATTGGTTATACTTCTCCCCGGCGTGTATCCTTAGTTTAAAAGAACCACCTTGTTCTTTTGCGTTCCGATACACTGAAATAGACAGGATTCTTTTGGTTGAGCTTTTTTTATTTCAAAGAGTTTCAAAGCCTGTAATAAACTTATTGGCAGGATAGCAAGTGATCTGCATCCCAAAATCACAAAAGCTATGTTAAATCCCCGAACTCGCGCAGAATATCAACTCCTTCCGGTCTGTACTTCCACATACAGAAACTGTGTAATTCCATACCTGTCTGGGCTCTGGTTAGTCATACGAAAACTGTCACCTAATTTCGAGAAATACTTGCATTATAATTTTTGTTTTGCTACAATATTCAATGTCTTCTTGGTATTTTCTACCCCCAATTTTTATGCATCCACTGCACTAGTGCGTAAATTGCTGTAACTTCAACCTTAGGGTGGATAAAGTGTTTCTCGAGTTGAACAGGGAGAGAAAATATGTGCGTTTGTGCTGGTGCGCCCAAACTTGGTTCAGAATGGCTCAAAAAAATGAATTTCCCATTTGAGCATTTTAAAACATAGCCATGTCGATATTACTAGCCACACTGTAGTTGATTGAGTAGCAGGTTTTTAGAGTTTGGTTGGCTTAATGCAACTCATAATAGCTTGGCGGGTATAGTTGTTCACGCAAGAGAATAACGTGCAGTTTAGCGAGGGACAGCTTCATTTCGTGAACAATTTCACGGTGGAAAATTATCAATTTCTACTCGTTTACTGTTAATAACTGGAGACAAATGCCAGTAGGCTTGTTCCATACGAGAGGTTAATCTTCGTACTTCTACTGGTGCATGAAGTGCGCGTGTACACACCCACGCAAAACCCCGCAAGATAGACCACAAATGTTCACGATGGCATTTGACTCCGCATATTCATCGGTTTACGCACTAAATTACAAAAATACTCGTTGGTGTTGGAATTCGTGAAGACTGGATTCACTGCCACCTGTTCGGAGTGATCGAGTAACGAATTTAAAGCTAAACAAATAAATTATTTGGTGTACATGGAAGGTGATAACCTGTGTATTAAGGAACAATACTTTCGAACATCAATAATACTTTCAGGCTTGTTTAATCTCTATTGTGCCAAGTATTAGGTTTTCGGAATTCGGGGTCTCTAGAAGACCACGTAACAATAGAGAAACTTCCTGTTCCAGTTCATCCAGAAAGTTCAACAATGAATATCGAATTTTTAGTAGAAACATTCAGTTACGCGGTTGTGTGTGACCCCGGGCCATTTGGCGCAGGTTTTCACTATCTGAAATTACATTGTATTCCACTCTTATTTTTTAAACTTTTAAATTCCCTTTATTTAAATAGAAAAATGTACAATCAAGTTTCGGGAAGAGATTATTCAAAAGCTAAAAATTGTACAATGGAGTGCGAATTCTAGGTGGTAATGATAGGACCGGAACACATGATCTGTGAGATGAGGTCATGGTGACATTTTTCGATTAATCCTCCCCCAAAACAAGAGTCTGGTCTATAGAACTTACCGAATAACCCGGATCTATCAAGTGCATGATTTCAGTCACGAATCTCTGAGCCAATCCGGTTTATTAACTGTTATCTCGCGAAATTTGTCGGTCAGCTTACCACAGCCTGCGAATTAGATCACCGCAGAGGAAATGCACGGAAACTTCGTCAACAGAAAGCATTTGAACGGCATTTTTCCATCAACCATTTGGTTTTCCGACATTCCATTATGCGAAACAACCGAAAAATGCCAACCAGATTTTGACGAAGCGATAAAAGAACGATGGAGCAATCGCAATGTACACAACCAAAGATGGCGATGAAAAGCAAGCGCTCTTGTTTGGTAATCACGAATAATTCACCTAAAGTGTCTACAAGTTCCCTTCTCGAGACTTCGTGCCTGGGTGGAGTGATCGTCTCGCGGACGAGGGTAATATCGAATGGCTCCGAATAGTAAACGTCGCGGTCAGATACCGTGATTAATCTTCGCTCGCACACGACTAGAGAATTACGTTTCATTTACCCTCCGTCGAACTAAAGTGCACAATTAAATTGCACAGGGTGGTTCGTAACCTTGAACTCGTTGCGTATAAAGTTGGCGACTCGTATGATACGCACGCTGATCAATTCAGTATTTGTAGGTTGCAGGGAATCGTCATATAATGTGATTTGCCAAATGTAAACGGATTAATGTGAAACAAACTGATATTTCGATTTTTAACTCCTTTTGGGATGCGTCATATCTGAATGTCGTACCCAGGATGTCAGACATTTTAAAGTGCTGTGTGAAGTTCTGTTGATATTCCTTTCGGAACAATTTATACGTATATAGGTCTTTGTTAATAACACTGTTCAACTGCATCCGGTTAGGTGAAAGTCGCCCACTTGCATCAGACCTACGCACCTAACATTTAAACGAGTTTGCTACTGATGAGGTGATATGAATCAAACCGTCCTGACTGAATTATCAGAGCTGGTTTGTGTTGATGGGGTAACCGGCCAATTTATGCTGAAGTTAAGTGAATAACATTAGGTAGGAGGGGGTGGGAGAAGACCAGGAGTGACCAAACTAAGACCTAACACGAGGGTGAAAACTTTCACTTGAAACCTCTATTATTATTCGCACTAGGAGTCCCACATAGGGGCCTCAGGACCAGCCTAATCAGAATTCAAAGCCACTGGTTGGCTGAGTGTTAAATATTGGCGTTAGTGTGGTTACTCACTTTCCAATCAGGCGATAAATGTTAGGTAGTGGTCCTTAAATTTAATGATATCCGAATCTGTGCACTGACTTTGAAGTGAACAGAGTACTTGATCATCATCATTTTGCTCTCAAGGGTTTTTAGGCCTTCATCCTTCATCTATCCAGTTTCAACCGCAACCTGATTCAGAACCCTTCATCCCATCTACGGTGGAAATTTATCAACTCAGCAGAAGCCGAAGATGCACATTGCATCTACTCTGAATAGGCGTTACTCGGGCAAATCAAATGTTATGTTAAGCCTTATTCGAACGTGAACACTGTTCGGATTCGTTTGTACCGACTTGGTCCGGAGGACGGACCAAAAAGGCCAGGCTACGATGTGTCAAGTCTAAGGAACAATATGGAAATCTGTAATTTACTTGACTTGAACTCTTAAACCTACTCTTTTCTAATTGATTGACGAAATGGGTTGCCGAAAAAACAGTAGCCACAATTGTCGCTCCACAGCGCAAAGTCCGTTGTAATGAAAACTGATTTTATCCGACTTGGCAATAAATAATAATAAATCGATTTGTGTACCTGCGGTCACATCGCCTTGTAGGTGATATGTGCACAACTGACCGATCCTAGCTCGCCTTGCCTGTTGCAATGATGAAAATAGCCGCTTCCGGTTATCAAACTGAGTGTTCCTGTGTTTTTCATTCGGCCAAGCTTCTACTTTGGCCCGATGAAAAAAAAAGCCTTCGAACTTCCCGAAAGCAGGTAGTAACATATCAGGGGAAAAACTTACAACAGCTCAAACATTTTTCACTCAAAACGTGTGATAAAATCAAACAGTAACAACAACAACAAACACCTATCCACAAACATTCGAAAATAACAGCCGGGACAATGAACTGACCTTAAATTCAGAGCGTTTTCTAATGAGTGGCAGGTCCTTCGTCAGAGAGAACATAACACGAACATAGCCAAGATCCAGATCCACCAGTAAATACTGTTCAGGCAACTCGTGTTTCCCCGTTTTGACCAAGTCAGCGTAGTAAATCAGAATCCCGAATGTGCTGTGCGTGCTGACCTTCAGGGAAATTGTTCCCCGCGGTACGAGGGCACCACGACTAGGTGGAACAATGGCAATGTACGAATGGGCACTGGGGAGGCTGATGGAGAACAAGTGTTCACAGTACTGCCCACTGAATCCTGAGGGGCGAAATGAGAAGATCAAGAGAAAAACAACAGTAATCAACTTCGGACTATGTTACGTGTATAGGAACGGGCATTGGCGAAAGCTAACTGGCGGTACACTTTTAGGCAATCCCAGGAACATGAAATATGGTGTGTCCAATAGATGAATTACTTCATGAGACCCCCCCCAGTCAAACCATGGTCACTTTGAGTGTTGGATTCGAGAGAAAAAAGTGACCGCAGGACAGGACGACATATTATTGATCTTGTCTATAGTACAGTGAAAGCTCTGCGCGGAACCTCAGGTGTTCAAATGAAGAATCAATCATGTACAAATGACAGGAACAAAAAATGTGATATGTAAATAAAGCAGATACAGAAACCAAAGGTGTTTTTGAAACGCAGTGTATTTTGGCATCCAACAAAACAGCTGTATTCACAAATGAATTCCTGTCTGATGATTTAATCAATATACATCATTATGCATCGACCCTTGGCACCTACTTTCAGTGAAATCGAAACGCTGAGGTTCTGAAANAGTGAAATCGAAACGCTGAGGTTCTGAAATGCACTTGAAATAAGGGCCACACGACCCCAGTTTCGTGCATAGATCTCAACGAAATTCACCGCGTTTGCACGAGCGCATTGATGAAAACAGATAGTCTCTGAGATTCAAATAAATGAGTGAAGAATACTATTATTACATAAGCTGTAAAACTGAAAGCTGTTTGAATTTATTTTCCAACCATAAAGGGGTCAGCGTTACCCCGAAATTAGTTAATTTCTCTAGCGAGGCCATTGCTCTATCAGTTATTCGTATATCACATTCGAAATTTAACACATTAAACGCCCTGCACAGCCTGAGTGACGTTCACTATCGGTCTTAACCGAGTACGATGTCAGATGACGAGACGCAGGAGAATTTTTGCAAAATCGCGATAATCCTGCATCCATACCATAGAAACTGTACAAATGTAACAATATGTGATCATAGACCTGAGTACAAACGTTTAGTCGAGAAGCTTCAGAAGTACCAGGGGTTCGAAGGTGTGACCACGTCGGCTATTTGAATGATTGTGTGTCAGAAAGGAACAAATGCAGTTGTCCTCAGTATGTACTGTCACACCGATTAGCGGATATCGATTATAAAAGTCCATTCTATGAAATCGGTTGATTCGAAGGTTCTTTTCGGTCGTTTGCAAATTTATTCACCGGTCCAGATGTGCACCGTTGTTGTCGAAACCCAGTGCATCAAAAACCGTTTCACCGAATTTCATGTGACGACCAAATATTGCTTACAGAAGGTGACTACAATGGTGGTGTAAGTGTGTGTACGTGTGTGTGCTTTTGGGACACTCAATCAGATGCACACACCGAAACGTTGGAATGACGTGCTCGTCAGCGTGAGTTGCACTCAACGACCTTTCACGGATGCCATCGTGTTCGCTTTCTTGGTTTGACAGTAAAGAATTCGTTTCGCCCAGGATGGTGGCGTATTTAATCATCTACTGTGAGGGGAAAACGGTGCAATTCTGAACTGGAAATGTATTTTGAAGAAATCGGATAACGCATAAGTGAAAGAGAAGCAGAGTGACGGAATGGTTTCTCATAGAGCTTTTCACTGTTGAAAGCAGTACACCGCCGGTTCGACCCTGAAGACGTGCTCACATTGGATATTTTAAAACATATTTTCGTTTTAAGCACTGGGTCATCTTGGCAATTAGAATTTTGTGGTGAGTCAAACCTCAGAAATAACGCCAGCCACGAGGCTACTTGACCCAATTTCTGGACATCGGATCACATATCAACTAAGCGAAAGCCAGGCATTTCCAACAGAAGGCGTGTAACTCAAAAAACAGGAACGGTGATTGGTTGATGCTCGTTTGACCAATGATCTTTCTATTTACGTATTATTTAATTTCATTCATGTTTTATAATAAACTAGCCAATATTTCGTTCGCCTTCTTCCTGCATCTCGGTGAGGGGAGGTTCTGCCATACGATTACCGTGTTTTATTTGCGACTCGTGGTTGGTGTGCCTTCCAAGTACTACTACTCCTGCTTATATGGTCGAATGTATCGCTATAATATCGAACACCATTGCAGCCAGATTTCCCTTAGTCGCGGATCGGAAGAAAAAAGTAGCCCTTAAGTTGTCAAGGTTATTTTTAGGGGACAGGTGTTCATTAAATCCCATTAGTCATTTTCGGAACAGGATCAGCAGAATATACTGTTGAACAGTTGACAGAAACATTTAGTTTTACGTTGCGGTCTAACCTTCGTCGAATGGAAAACTAATCTGATGTTTGCCAAGGAAAGAAACGCTGTCCAATCCAAAAGCTGCAATAATAGGCCAAGTGTGGTTTCCTTTTGACCAAAATATGTGCTGCACCACGGCACGAAGATAACATAACTCGCTTTTTTAACGGTATCTCGATATGAAGATGTAGCTTCCACAGATTAACCTTTTTTAAAGAAGCTGGTCGACGCCGTTGGAAACCCTGGTTTAAATATTTGCATAACTGGTAATGGTGGTGTGTTTGACTGGGGAGAGGTGTTTTCAACTGCTACCATAGGGGTTTCATTTGATAAACATCAATTGGAAAAGTGTACTTAAGACATACGATGGCATAATGTATTGTCATCAGGAAATGACAACGATTAATCTGAAAAGAGGTTTGAATCACTACTTGTCAGTTCCATGGTTTGTTGACATTGGGCTGGCTCTAGTATTAACTTAGATGAAATCTTTGCAGATACCTGAGGAATCAAACAACTGAAGACATGTTTCTTGATGATCTTGCTTGCACTGCATTATCTTACACTTTCCAAGGCAAATTTAACTGATATGAAGTCTGACCGTAAGTGGAGAAAATGGTCCATACAAAACGTCTATATAGGTGCAATAGCGGTGGTGACAAGCATTGAATTAGTCAGCTGCTAATTACTATTACCAGGTCGTTCTACCTATTAGTCTTTGCTTAGTACTTAGTGTAAGGTCCTCTAATAAATCACGGTCAAAGTGCACCCACCCCTCACGGCCTGTTAGATCGTATGACCCGAAAGCTACGATTTGAAGAAAACCAAAGAAGCAGTTGGGGAATGAGTTTACCTCATGGAAATCATCCAATCATTGTGAGGGATAAAGTTGTTGTTAAGTCCTTGGTCAGATAAAGTCGAATTAAGTCATTTAGCCCTTGGTATACAACAACGGCCGAGGGGACACTAGAATATAGGCAACTCTATCACGACAAAGTACATCATTCATAACCAGTCTCTGATATTTGTAATGGACTATTCCCTGGTCTTAGCATGGTAACCCAGATAAAAAATATGTATAATGGAACGTTTACTTTTGTGTTTGTTCATGTATGTGGATGTGCTAGCACACAGGGTAGGTAGATAAATCGACAGTTTCATTTCTTCCCTTGTCAATACATGTGAACTTCGGTGTTAGAATGTCGGGCACCTGAAGAGTGATTAAAGTCATCTTAGAAAAGAAATAGCCGTATTGGAGTGTCCCTACCTGAAATGATCGATCGATCAAAAGTGCAAAAACCTCTTTACACGTAGCTGGACTATAAATAGCAGCGTATCGCCGTCCCAACAACCACATGGTTCGATTGTCTCCTACCTCTTGGCCCAAACGAGATGAACCATTCCAGCCAACCGGTCCGATCGATTGGTTTGATTGGGAGCATGACATTGCGGGAGAGTGTTAGGATCAATGAAAGCCTTGCACTTCTTCCCATTGATTCTCGTGCACTGTATAATTACCGAACGCCTGAAAGAACTACCCAGTTTTTAATTCCAGTGTGTTATCGGTAGAAAGCAATAAAAGCTAGTGTGACTATCTGATTTACGAACTCTGGCTGAAATAGGGTATCATATACACAAACTAGTCGGATATTTGCATTGGCAGATAACAATGCCTCGATAACCCCCACCCCTTATCATGTTTAATTTAGGAAAGGCGTCCAAATGCAGTTGTTCAATGCGACCGACAGTTACGAAAACTTTGAAGGCTATTTTAAACATTCGGCTCAAGCCTATTGGCAGCAGTCACTGAGAGTCCGCCACACACGTAACTATCACTCAGTCTGTCAGTCAGTCAGTCAGTCTGTGTGTCTACCCGCCTGTCTGTCTGTCTATCTGTCTAGAATGATTTTGTTATTGTACTTACAACTTCCGTACGCATAAAGTCTACATTTCAGGTAAGTGTACAAATTAGAGAGAGAGAAAACGAAGAGGAAAGAATGTTAAATCCCAAAACCTTTAACAATGTCTAAGAAAACCTGTTCTTTGTCAACTATAATACGTGCTAAAAAGGAACCTTACGATTTATGTTTATTTGGGAGAGAACACAACGATATCGGGATCTAGTTGCCCGGTTGCAGCAACAGGAAGTTAAATCTGTATGTAGTGGATGTGTGGGGTCGATAAGAATATTATGTACAAACTTCTCACATGCATTGAAATGACGCTCGCATAGTTTAGTTACAAAGTCCTTCAGAGGTATTGTACTTGGCTTGGTGGATGAGTATTTCTAGCATATAGGGAGAACAAAATATTATCTAATTGTTTGTTCGACGGTTGTCGTATCTGTAACACATGCGTCTAGGACTGGGAGATTTCATACAAATCCCTTGTGTATGTATGAAGATATCACATTCATAGTTAATTCTCGCACAGGAGCATATCACTAACCAAATAAGGAACGGTTTTAGCAAGTCCTCTCCCACCGTTACTCATTTAGAGGGCAATTGACGTCGATTTTGTATGTAATGTACTTTCAATAATGTGCATAAATCAGCTACTGGTCCCCTAGGATTTGAGGTAAAGAACTAAAAGAAAATGAACTATGAGGATGGTAAAAAGCAGAGAAAACTCGTGTCTTTATTGGATGATGCCAAGGTTGGACAAATAACGGAAGGAAACTTGGTGTTTATAAACAATTTTTGTCCGCTCCATTTGGAAAGTGGAACCTTACTCATACTCATACCGTAGATGGATCAGTTTTTTCCCTCAAGTTTGTCCGTACTTAAATTCCATCAGGAGTAAACGGACGGTGGTAGATTATCAATCACCAATTGTCACTTACTTTAATTTGCTATTAAATGGCTTACTCTAATATGAGAATAGATCGGTGTATAAACAAACCCATGTCGATAGTTGGGAAGTAATACAAATCGGCACCTCCATCAACACGCAACATTCCCTTGGAATAGACCAGTGCAGTTGTGACACAGTCAAGTGTCACCTGTAGACCTCCATGGTGATTGTGACGGCCTTGTTTTTTGGCGGGCCAGAGTTTTGATTATGATGACCATGGAAATTTATAGCTTTCCGTTCAGGGGAGATTGCTTACTTGTGATAAGCCACCACATCCTCGTTCTTGATGGTTTATTCGATTCACGATTAATCGCACAGGTGGTCAACTTTTCGGATTCGCAATCTGGTAACGCGTCTTATAGCCCATTCTGATACCCAGCCAGTTTTAATACCGACTCTCAAACACAGGGAAATCTTATGGTTTTGCTATTATTAGGTAATTTAAGGAACAGTACCGAAAGCGGTTCTGTGCAGAAATTAAAAGAATACTGGTTCACATTTGTTGTGGTCTACAACTGACTGATTTGTGTTCATACGTGCCTGTGGCCAAATTGATTGATCGATCGATCGACTGACTGTTTGAATGCTGGCTTGACGGCGTTCGCATCTAGTGCGACGTGTGAGCCGGTGTCGGCCTGCCTGCCTGCCTTCCCAACACGCTGCTCGTTCCTTCTTGTTCCCCGGTTTGTGAACCGGCTACATGTTTGCTGTTTACAATAAAATTGCTGCTTACTTCATTGTGTGCTCATTTACTTGGAACACAACAGCAATAATAATTCAAACAAGTTGAGTAACCAGGGTGCAGCTTTTGCTTGGTTTAATCGGACAAATTTATAGCACTTGGTTTTTTCTAAAACATTGCTCATCCTTCCTTCCCATTTACAGTCGGTGTGCAGATTTTCCAGTATTAATTGGATTTCGTATTTAGGATACGTTCATTTCAAGCAGATGGAAAGACTGAAAGTAGTAGTAGTGGTTATATGATGAGCTGGAAATTCATAACGCGGACGCATATGACCAAATTTATTCTTCCACTATGTTCTACAGTCATCGATCGCAACAACCGCATTCGTACAACGATCCTAAATTTGGAACTTTGGTTCATCCCATAAAGTGCGTATCGGTTTGTCACACTACGCTAGTATCACGTGATAAAGAAACGGACTAATCGTTTTTGGGCCAGTCCATGAAAATTGGTTCGGCCCCGTCGGTCTCAAGTGCATGCACAAACAGGCAACCACTAGCGTGGACTGGTGCTACGCCTCTGTTCATCTCGTGCCGCTGGCGTGAGACATCATTAATTTCACCCTGAAGGGGGGAGGAGCGTGTGAACAAGCGTCTATCGAATACGTGTCATTGCCACCCAATGCACTTCGTTCATCTTAAATTTCGTTTTGATAGGAACAGTACTGTCGGACCATAACAGTCGGACTGAAGAATAAATGCAACTTACTTCATCGAGGCACTGTCACATGTTTAATATGACTCATTGTCAAAAAGTTTGCTCTAGTCAGAGCTACCTAAGCCTTGCTTTCGGTATTTAGGGAACCGCTGCTCATAAATTCAGTCCACTGTCAGTTGTACATTCGTAAATCCCCGATACACTACACCTAATTAATTCTGCTAGACCAGAGTTGGTTGTGTACGCGTCTGGTTGCCTTTACTTACCTGGATTGCAAACACATTGGTATACATCACCTTGATTTTCCACACATGTTGCTTTGTTCTGGCATTGGTGATATGCGCACAGTGTCTCTAGGGGCGGCGTGGACAAGGAGCGAATTTTTATAGGTGAATGGCGCACTTCGGATGAGGTGAAGGCGAGCAATCTATTCCGCACTGGAAGTCGACGATCCATACGTGTGACGTAACTGTCTGGATTCCAGGTTGGACGTTCACAATAGATACCTGTAGTGTGACGGAAATTTGATCAACGGGTTTGATGAGTTTTGACGAAAAGACAGAAAAGCAATGCATGTTTACTAGAGGGCGGTGATGTCAGCGTTGGGAGCCAAGTGAGTAAACAAAATTTACGAATGATACAAATGAGGTGAATAGATTATCTACATACTTCCCATCCTATCATTCCAATTCACAGTCACGCATACAAACACATCGTTTGCGATCCGTTACCTGATATTGAACTCCCGTTTCGTGTAAGGTCATGATCTGAACGTGGGACAAAAGGAAGCTGGTCGCATTCCTATTGCTTCCGATACACAGTTATACTGGCCACTTCTCTTCTTCGGCCTTCGCCCAGTTATCCCTCCTAAAAATTCCACTCCACTGGAACACGAGGACCGCTACCCACAAAATGGGGTGGTCTGACTACACAGTTTGGTTTAAAGGTGCAACCGCAGTATTGCGGTCATGTGAAAAGGAACGAAGGTTTGTTGGTTCACGTACCTCAAAGTAAAGCCACAAAACTAACAACCCCCGTGTGAGAAGTAGTCAGACGCGGAATGTTTTATTAAGTCATAAACTTGGACGTCATCGATAGGATACGTGAGGCACGATGGCCGCAACAAGCTTGCAAAACTGGTCGCGTGACATCATATATGGGCAATGAACTATCTGCGGATAGCACAGCTGAGTGTTACCGAGCGCGTCTCCAGGTCGTGTATAGGAGAATGGGCACTCTGGTGGTTAACCATGAATAGTTGGGCTAACTTCACTGAATAATCGGCCGCGGACGATCAGCGGCGATGCTAGAGGACGTGGTGGGGTTTTCGACTGGCAACCGATATCCCGTTCAAATGCCACAAGTGTTTGCTGACAGCATCGCGACGTGTGCGAACGTTGCCGCCACCAAATAAGGCCATTGCTAGTAGCCTACTCTTACGAGTAGGACAAACTCTGAGGAATGCTACCTCGCGGGCACGTTAGCCGCATCATTAGAGACATCCAGGAAGCCCACTTATCCTCCCACAGGAGTTAATCGATCAAAAGTAAAAAGTGAGTAAGTATACATGGGCAAAATGCTCAACGGTCTCATCTAATGCCAAGCGATCAAGTGGGTAGTACGTATGCGTTTTAAGTATGAGGTGCAGATTCAATCCACAATTGGGTAGACTGATCCGCAACGACGATGAGAATGAGCCCAGTTGAAAATGTAGTACAGCACATCCTAGATATTTCAGTTCGAACTCCGTTAACCCCATGAATGATAGAGTTCACAACGTAATAAAATCCGATCCTGAAATATTTCACCGCACCAATCAACTTTTCCGAGAGGTGATGGACGAAGCTCCCACCCCACAGCGATGAATGAATGATACTAATTTCTCATGGAATGCCAAAATAATCCAACCCAAAGTTTCTCTCTACTTGATTCCGTTGATACGTAAAGCACCCACGGTGCACATGTTCGTCCTCGCACACATTCTACCAAATATGGATAACCTGTGGACTTGATAGCACTATCCGTTTAGTATTTTTTCGATATATTCATGAATCAATTTATGGATTGTTGTCTTTGTTGCGCGGTGTGAATGTGAAAAATGGTGTGGTGTTGTATTTAGTTTTGGACGAATGGTTGTATATCTCAAAGCGCGTGGAGGCGCGTGCCTCCGTGGCGCAATCGGTTAGCGCGTTCGGCTGTTAACCGAAAGGTTGGTGGTTCGAGCCCACCCGGGGGCGGACGCGTTTTGGGAGCAACTACCGCAAATTCTCCGGTCTTTCCGTCCAATGCAAATAACCTTGACGAGCTCCTCGGTAGCTGCTATTCTTGACCCCGGGCATGTGCATTTCATCTTCAGCACTTTGGGCGGAGGTTCCCGGGGAGGCGGTCTCCAAGTAAGCTAAATGTCTCAGTAGAAATTCAGATTACTCATAAGTAGTATACTTATTTCGGGAAAACCTGACGTGATTACATATATCTTTACAAGGAAAACAAACGAAAATAGTGATAATAATAAAGAAAGAAATAATAGAATAATGAAAAAGTGTATGCTTCGCAAATTGTCTGATTACTCGGGACAATATGATTTAGAGGGATACGGGCTTCAGAATCTGCAATGTAGTGTGGTAAAGTACTTGCAGTGCTACTAGGCAACGAACTTTGACGAGTTACGCAAGGTCGCGGGTAAAGCGAAGTGGATTCCATGTACTTGGATCGATTATTACTCCAACAATTTACTGACTGAGACGCCAACTTTAGTCGAACTCTAAACCTGGAGGATTAGGAGACTGAACTTTTCAAAAACTGAAGCCAGGGATCTAAATGATCCCTACCCTACCCTACGATCTTCCAGGCATGATAAGATCTCCTGGCTTTAGCCAACTCCTTGGATCACGCCACGTCAATGTATAGCCTCTTCGTGACGGGGACTTCTCTGGGCCACAGATCAGTGATCAGATCATCATACGACATATATTCAACATTTTCCCACGTTCATTTAAACACTGTCTCCGGCGCAAACCCAAATAAGAAACCGGCGAGTGTTTTTGCCATTGGAATCATCCTCATGCCGGTATGCATTCATTCGAATCGATTCGGTACGCAAACCTTTACAACGACGTTGCGAAGGACCTTCACGTGTCATTTTATCTCACATCACCTCTATACGATTAGCGTAGATCGCCTTAAGGCACGTTGATAAAAGCGTTTTGCGCTCTAGTACGAGATTTTCTGTTGGTCCCACTCAGCCCCTGAACGAGACACCTGTCTCACGTTCAAGCGCACGAATTTTTCCCACTGCCGTTGCTCTAAATGAGGCACTTACCTCACGTTTAAACCGGCAGCCTCAACAATTCGTCTGTATGTTTTCGAACTTTGATGGAACTCGAGCCAGAAGGCATTCATGCAAATCAGTACCATTGTGTTGACTAATATCACGAGTTCTCATCGACATTTATTTTGTATATATATTTACTTGTGACACTGAAGTTGCAGGCATTGAGCTCCTATTTGCAATTACGCATTCTACGTGTTCTGGCGGTGGCACACATGGTCCAAAGAATTCCGTATAAATTTTGTTTCTATATACTTCAATGCCGGACAATATCTGATATTTACGAGGCATCAGTTTTTCCCCATCATCTACCTACATATTCACATTTTTACTCCAGTAACAACGCATTATGGTATTTGTTTTACACAGTTCGTTCATCCTTTCGTGCGATAAATTTCACGTTGCGCTTTCTTTCCGTTTGCAAGTAGTACAACATGTGCTAGACTTCGTCACATCTGTGCTTTAAAGCAAATTTACGGTAGCGCTTATCGGTGCATCGTGTGTGCCAGGGCAGTACAATACACGTTTGTTAAAAAACAAAGTATTGTGGTTAAACCGGTCCTAACCTGGTTGCTCGAGAGCTGCGGTATCCGTCTTGGGCATCCTTACGACACTTCAACGTGTCTGGTGTGATGAAGAAAATGCGTCGATCAGAATACACGATTAGAAGTATAGTAATTGATAGTCAACTAAACGATGCGGTAACCATTTCGCTAGGGGTGGGCAGATTATTACAAAGCTGCTCCCTGGCCTAACTTTCGACCATTTTATTGTTTATTTTTGTTTATGATTGATTTTATTATATATAGATGCAGGTATACAATTATTATGAAAAGATGATTTTTGAGGGTTTTGTTTTAAATAGTGACTTTGAAACGATGTCAGGTGGTTCTCACCCGCGAAGACTTCTCTGTAGTTTCGAAGGTTCGTCTTCTTTGGAATACAAACAAGACAGGAAGTTGATTCCAACTTACTGTACGTAATTTTGCGGACATGGTACGCATGTACAGGAGTTCACCGAAAACAGGGATGAATACGTTTTTTGTTGCGTTAGGTACAAGAAACGTCACCGCATTCGCTGTGACACATTTTTTGAGCATTCAAATCTTCCTTTGGATACTTTGATGGAATTTATTTTTTATTTTGTTATGGAAGAACCGGTGACTCGTGCTGCTAACGTGTCCAATAAGACTTCTGTACAATGGTACACATTCTGCAGGGGTATCTGTTCGTCGATGTCATGCCCTCTCACCACACAATTGGGCGGTGTCGGTGGTATTGTTGAAATCGACGAAACAGTGGTAAGTCGTAGCAAATATCGTAGAGGGAGGCCCGGCCCAACGGTATGGGTCTTCGGGATGTATGACCGGTCCCTGCAGAAGGGGTATTTTGAACGTGTTGATGATCGGTCAGCGGCCTATAATACCAATCATTCAAAAGTGGTTCGCTCCGGGGACCACTGTTCATTCGGATGAGTGAACGGCCTACGGATCACTGGAGTCCTCGGGTTTTTTGCACCGCGTGGATTTATAAATCCTTACACCGGTGTGCACACTAATAACGTTGAAGCCTTTTGGAGCCGCATCAAGCGGAGACTAAAGATTGTTGACGACTCCATTGGAGATGTGATACAGTATGTGGTCTAACTTTTCACCGCAAACCTTTCCAGACGATTTTGAGAAAGTTTTAGATCACATTAATCAACTTCATCCTTCTTAATATACCTGTTGTCTATTTTATTACTATTATTACGTATGGTATTATTGTACTTTTTTGTTATAATTATTAGACTTAATATTATTAACGTTTTAATACATATCATACAGTCACTACATTGCCCATGCCTGCTTCATTTTTATACTACTCATGAGTTGTGTCAATTTTAAAGAAGAAATATCGCTTGGGAGGTGCATTGTATAGTAATTGATAGTCCAATAAAGGATATGATAACGATTTCAGTAGGGATGAAGGATATCCTGCGAGCAGAG
>UZAN01046664.1:753-18378 GCA_900618425.1 Echinostoma caproni
CTTGTATTGCTCGGATTGGGTCACTGCGTTAGAAACGTGCTTATGATAAGTCATCTCGAGCCACTGGTTTTATGCCTTGTGTTTCCAGGTGTCGCTTGATCCTGCAGGATGAAATTTTGGAGTCGATCATAGATGACAACATTTACGTACTGTTTGATTGGAAAAAATCAGCTCGTCGATTATTTTACATCCTAACAACCAGAACCTGAATTATAAGTTTTCTTTCGTGGTGGAACAAGTTTTTGACCAGTGCGTGTGTGTGTGATAAGAATTTAAATACCATCTGGATTCATAAAACATTCGTTTTGACGCCGCCTTTTCCTAGACATCAGTAGTATTCGCGGAGTTGTTGATCCCCATGAAACAGACAGAAGCAATGCTTNCTATCACCTATGCGTGTGAAACTGAATACTGGAACTAGCCCGGATAGTGTTTTAGTTTGATGTGCCGACCACATGTTCACCGGGATTTTGATTGTCTGGCACTCGTATTGCATGTATACTACTAACGCGTCCCGGACTAGCAGCATGAAACAGATATACGATGAATGATGGTTGCAGCGTTTTCCAGTCGTATGCGTGACACGCTGTGACATATCATGTGATGAATCAGGTTTCTCAAATAAATCATTCATTCTCCGATTACTCAAACAACCACGAACGTGTTTGACGAACATCAATCAATGTCATCAGTCTGCGGGTTGTCTAGTCCAACCGTCAAGCCCCCTTGCCCGATAGTCGCATTGCTAGTTCTGTGACAAAAATAAAAAGGTCATTCCGCAGTTGTTTTCGTTTTTCGGCGACCAGAAGGACAGTTGCACTGGCGTATGATTTATCTAACCCTAGACCCGGTCGCTTCAGAAATGTTTTACAAACCGGATTCGAATTAGCGTTTCTTGTACAAAACTATCCTAAAACTTTGCAAGAGAGTAATGGAGAATTTGCTTTGATCATGTGGTGAATTTAGTCATATACAAAGCAAATGAAGCTCGAACTGGAAAGGTAGGAAGCACTAAACTGCACTGTTCTGATCTGGCTGGGTTTCATCAGCAGTGTGTGAATCCATCGATCTAACTGAGGATCGAACCCGAGACCTCATAGGTAGAACGCAAACATACTACCCACGTGACCACGTCGGACAGCCTATCAGTGTTGAGAGACGCGAGATTGGATGTCTGCATTGAACTTGCAAAGGTGGATTGTGCTATTGCGTGTACAGAGAAAAAGAAAACAATTCTGGTCAGTTGCTCACTACTCAAGTGGATCGTATGCTCGCATGTGAGCTGTGAGGTCCCAGGTTCGATCACCAGTTGAGTCGCTTGATTGGCACTGTTGATGAGACCCGAAGGGATCGAAACAGTTGTCCAGTGCTTCCAAACTTTCCAGCTCAAGCTTCGTTTGCTCCGTACACCACAAAAAGTCATGTTCCAGAATTACTTGTAAAACATTCAAGTGATCATAAATCTGGGCACTCAGAAGTGCTCACATTTAAAAGGATCCAGTCAAGCAGTTCACTGTATCTTCTTGGGGCGGGGGGGGGGAGNAGTCGCTTGGACCCAGCTCGGGTTTACAAGCACACAAAATTTGTTTCGTTCTGTTCCATGCATGTGTGGGAACACCTGCGAGACACAGGCATTCAATCCCAAATCCCGGAAATTTTGTACACTCACATACCCATCCTGCGTAAACTATCGTTCAGCTTCATTTCGGGATCGATAAAAACATGTGAACGCAAACGTTTAGTTAGATCCTCTTTTTTGACCACTGCATGGACCATGAAAATCCCTCACGAACCTCAAAAGTATCGGGATTTTCTCGGCTCTACTATGCGTTGTAAATAAACTATACCTGTTTCAAATAAGAACCAGATTACGTAATCCATATCTTCTCTATATTTTTCTCAGTAATTCTAGTTGACTGAATCAGTCGGAGAAATAATGTGTCTCAATCATGTGATTTTTAAAAAGACGATTTGCAGTCTATGACTAGTCAGAAGAATCAACCAGAATTGTCCGCGTCACAGTTGCTCATTGCAAACCGTCCACTCCTTCAACTTTTACCCGGTTACATCCGCATGACGGGAGAGGAGATCTGCACGAATAACATATCGCAACAGAACATCTGTTCCAGTCCTTCACGTAAATAAGAGATAACTCTCGGGGGCCTGGTCTCATTCGGCAAACGAACAAGCATCCCCGGTCCCTGTTTTTTCTCTCTACGTACACCGTATACTCAGCGCGCACACACACACCTGCATTGCACCCATACGAAAATGCACTCGTTACAATGCTGTCGATGACCCCGATTCCCGGACAATTGTTCGACCGCGTTCCAGGATGATGCTTTGTCTCTGTTCGACTAGCACAAGATGTCCAATCCCAGTAGCGAGACCCCAGATCCACACGCACACCCACACAGTGTATGGCGGTAGCACCTGTTCACGTGTGCCTCAGAACACAGGAGAAGAATCACTCTGTCCGTCCCGTTTCCGCCCAGTTTCCCATGAAAGTCCGGCCGATAGGATGAGTGCTGTTACCTTGACTGCGGTGTAGTTGAGCCTTGTTGATCAAGTGTTCTTTTGAACCCGCCGTTTTATAGCCTATCATTGATTGTCCTCAGTTGATATGGCCTCTGAATTCTTGTGGTAACGTGAAAATGTAAACAGAGATGGGTATCAGTGTAAAACAACAACAGTGCATCTTCTCGTCCCACGTGGAATAAACTCACTTGAAAAATGTCATTAACAACTAGCCTATTTTTCTTCACTTTCATTGATTCACCATTTCAAAAGTTGATTTAATCAAGTGCCCCGATAACATCTACACTGCGAGCTAGCTCTGGAACACANGAACACACATGCAAACAGACAAACCACTTTCCCTAATAAGTCCTCCGTTGTGTCTAACACATTCAACTCGTGTGCTCATTGAGTCCTCACACCTCGGAAGTTCACCACCATCACCACCGGCACACACTCCCTCTGTTGCATTCCATGCAATGGCATGCAACAATATGTGGTCCGATATTCTATGAGGTCCGTTAAAAATGACACATCACACGATAGAGAACCCCATGTTGAACGAATGATGTGGCTACGGGACGGGAATTTGGCATGATAAACGTTTCGCTGATTTCGTATCTTTCAACAGCTAAAATCTTCAACAAGGAAAGCAGTGTGCCAGAAGTCAACAGCAAAGTTTGTCCTTTGGGATAGCAGTAAGATGCGATCATGGCACTGTTTTAGTTCCACAAGCACACGCACTTACACACACGCACGCACACACACACACACACACACCAAAAAGATCACCTTTACATATGGCGAATCCGTACGTGTGTTGTAACTACAAGTGCATTTTCTAACCACACAGCACACACACGTCATGAGCAATCAGAGAGATGAATCCCATTGCCGAGATGACTAACCTATTGGTGTTCACTCCCGAGAACCAGATAGACGACAGCAAACTCCACCAATAAAGCTGAACGACTGGGACGCAGTTCGAACGTCAGATCTTCACGACTCAAAGCTTGCCAGTGACTGACTTTCGTGATCTAACCAAAATCTTTATTTGGATTTTAACTAGTGTAAGACGTATGTTCATGTACGGTATTGTGTTAGTCACAATATTCTTGAAAGAAACAAAGGTTTTTATGTGGATGGGCCAGCTGTGGTCATTTTGGGGGGAAGAGTCGAAGTATGAGTGAGGAAGAGATAATCGACGGATTATCTCTTTTAAACCCCCTCCCCTGTTGTTGGGCTATGGTTAAACGCCTGTGGATTCCAGTCATCCATTTTGGAGTATCAAGCTTGGATTAGCCCATTCGATTGTTCAGAGGCACCAGGCACTCTTGATGGTCTTGGGTTTGATTTTCCAACCCGATGGTTCGCGGTTCGAGTCCTGACAAGGACACAAAAATTTCGTACTGCTGATGAGTCCCAAACAGGACGAAGCAGCTGTCCGCTGCTCTTGTCAGTTATCATAAACCTTTCCACCGCATTTAAATTCAGTGATCCATATTTATTCCTGAAATCTTCACCGTGGATGCATTTGAGAGTTGTTGTTCAGTATACGCGTGAATGCACTTCCAGGTCAGGTGACTGTTTCATCATCACGCATCATGTTGGGCATACTCTTCCGTACAAATCTACCTTGTTGATGCAAAAACCTCCCTGGTTGAGTGCTTACGAGAACACCGGTTATCAATATTTGTGATAGACTGAGCACATAGTGAAAGGAGATTCATTACTGCGAAATACGGCAGAGTTTAAAATGAGATTATATAATTAGGACAATTGGTGTGTGTGTGTGTGTGTGTGTGTGTGTGTGTGTGTGTGTGTGGAGGAGGAGGGAGGGTTGATTGTGAATCAATGAATGAGAGTTTATGAGCGAAAGTTACGTCACTAGATTGTAAGCAGATGACCATGTTAAAACTATGTTCCCACAAATTGTTTCTGGACTCATGAGGTGTTTTTGGAAGAGGGGGGGGCATGTGTGGAGACGGATGACAAACGCCTCGACTGTGGACAACATTCGGAATGTATTGTATTGTATTGTGTATAACTTTTGCCAGCACTGGAGCTCATATTTTAGTTAAAAAATCATACACGATAAACGTCATAATGTACATAATCAACCAAGAGAAGAGTTTTTACAGACACGGGGACATTTCATAATCCAAGGTTATGACAAAGTTCACTTATTGTGACCTAATTAGATGGCTTTCCTTGGACTGTATGGAGAGGACGGAAAGCCTCACCTGATTGATGCCGCACCGAAATAGAGCTTGTTTACTAACCGGGGTTCTCACGACCTTGTTGAGTTGAAACACCGTTCTGAGGCACATTTTTGCCTGCCTAATAAACTCCCCCAATCTCCCAGCTATTCGTGAGCCGGACTGATTCGACAACAAACCGAGCATAATTGTAGAGAATGCATATTTTAAGTAGATTGTACTCTGCTCGGTTGAACTCGTGTCCGTTTGTATGAGGTCAGTGTTACCGTGTCCGGCGTGAATGCTAAATCCTCCCCTCCCCCCTACACAGCACTCGTTCATGTAGATGTACACAGTCAAGCTGTATGCTCAGAAGACTCGGCTCTGTACGCATGCATGCACGCATGTGTGTGTGTGTGTGTGTGTGCGTGCAAGTGTGTGAGAGTGAGTGAGTGAGTAAACATAGCTATACTCGACATGTCATCACACGAGCTGAAGTATCTTACAAATCGAACTATCACTACGCCGTCCCCTTTCCGGATTTTCAATCTCAACAGAACGGCTCGTCGTGTATGTGTGTGTACTGGTGAGGACAGTCACCACAATCAAACCAAAGATGGTCGAATGTGGTGAGGAGTTACGTGGGGGTTGCGGGAGGGGGGGAGGGGGTGGTAGGGGTCAGATGAGCCGCGGGAACCCAGACCAGTCGAACTCATCCGGTCCGATTGGCGCAATTCTCATCTCAGTCGCTCTCTCTCTCTCTCGAGCATTCACGCCGAGAAGTTGCACACTGACAGGAAAAAATCACGCCAGCAAAGGTATTCAAATTCGTCCCGTTAGATGATTTATTACTGCCCTTGATTTACCGAATTGGGTGTGATTTCGCCTGTCGGATCACAAATTCAGTGTCGAAGATTCGATACCTTTTTGAAGTACCCTGTGTTCTACCGGACTGTTAATCGGTTAGTGGGACAGTTTTTTACGTCTTATTTTGTTAAGTTCCATTTGTCCAGGGTAGTATCTACAGACATATAGCTAGTATGGTTTTGTATCAGGTGGGTATGAACTATGGGTCCTCCACCTGTCCACACGCATTTCGACCGGAACGTATGGTCCGGGTGAAATTTTCGGATTGAATAACAAACGAACTGATATAGCTCTCCAATGATCTTGATCTAAATTAAACGAAGTTGTACATCATTTCCCTGATGTGGCTAGATGTAAAAATGTTGTAAAGTGGATTAAACAAGAACATTTCTGATCTTATTATTATAGCGCAAAGTTTCGACCATCGACTGTGTAGCGCTGGAGTACCAGTTTCGCGTTCAGTCTCTCAGGTTTACAGAGACACGAACAAAATACACATTGTGGTCAAGCTCCAGTACGGACGAAATAACTTACCAGTGGTGACCGAAACTTTCATTACAACTATACTGATTTGTGAGTGCGAGCGTTATCGAGCCATTCAAACTGCAATCAGTTTGCATTAGTGTAGTTGTGCTGCCCCGTTGTCCATGGATAGGGGCTGATGAACCACTCGTTACTCGAGTCGATAGTGTGCTGTTCTTCTATCGCTGCTAGGGTTTACAGAGAACCGTTGTTAACTTTCTTTGGCAAGCCCTAATCCGAAGCTTATCTCTAACGTTTCGAGTCCATTATTCACAAGACCGTGAAGTGATTCATGGATGAACACCAATCGTCCCACACTATCGGCATGATACACAGGATATTGTGTAAAACGCTACTGATCATTTGTCTTGGCTACGACAGTAACACTTGGTTAACGCTGTACACTCGAAGCTCGTAACCTAAGGTTCACCTCAGAATCGTCATTTCTGTCACCAGGCGAACTGTAATCCATCGGGTGATCTGATGGTGGTATTCGATTGACCTTTAAAGGTGTCTTGACTGTTGACGATTAAATGTATATCCGTTCTTTTGGAGAACTGATATGGCCTATCGCGTCGGAGCATAGTCCGATAATTGACGAGTAATGTGACGTAACGAATAAAAAAGGAGTATATTTCGGTGCACCTTTCACGGTTTGTGTATCGCATGAAACAGCTGCTAAACGATTCGTTTTATTCACCAACAGGTCTCGGATGATACCGAGGAAATGCTCCCGGATAGATTTCAGTTGGTTTTTCTCGTAGAACATGGGTTGTGGAGTACCATATGGTTATTACCCGGACCAGATTTCTTGAAGTACAATAAAAAATCCATCAGTAAAACCGAATTATCTGATCATTTACCTATACAATAGCTGCCGTTTCTGTACATCCCTAGTTGCACAGCGGTTATCAGCGTTTCAGTTCATCGGTCGTGGGTTTGAATCCCAATAAAACTAGTATACTTTCTGCGCCTGCTGAAAACTGACAACACATTTACTCCCTATCCGTTGTCCGTCATTGGCTATGTGTATGTTTGTCTGCGTATTTTGTATCCAGCGCAATTCATCTCCAGATGTAGAATTCACATTTTTATACGAGGGCAGAATGTTTTCATTTGCTTTGCGAAAGTTTCTGCTTTCCCGGTCGCAAGAAACACGATTTGCGTGAAATATTCTCACTGAGTTCGATGAAAAAACCATGTGTTTATCGTTCTTTCGGTTGTAGAATAAAAGATGATCTTGTCTTACTTCAAATCACCGGGGTTTTCTGTGTGTACGTGTTTGTCTTCACATGTGCCTGCAAATGAGTAGTCTATAGCGATCTTATAGTGATATCCTGCTACAACTGACACTCAACCTCTGCCTTTACTGTTAACACCAAAATCATCAATTGCGTAAGACCAGAGACTGACTGGATCGAAACAACCAATCCTCCAGTGGTATCAAGGGTGCATATTCCACTGCTCCAAATCATCCGCGAACAATGACCACAGTTGGTGTGAAATTTTGACAGTTCATACGGATGACAATTGTGCAACCTACAGGTTACATAGTCGATAGAATTCGGATTGATCGATACATCCCGAGAGACGAGCATGCACCGTGAGTACAAACGATTGACATCTCATTCTGGGAAGCACCGTTGCAAATCATTATGAGATTGTTGTGCAAATTTGCCTGATCCCCGGTTTGAAAGTGCACGGGGTGGCTGTGCACCGCGTGCTTAGTGTATAGCACTATACCCGAACGACCTGACATGTTCAGACTCGCTGAGGACCCAACTCATGCAAATAATTGCTTGCTTTTTCCTGTCACACAAGCACAAACTTACCGACATCTTCACACATGTATGCATGTAAGCTGTCGATCAGACAGAGAGGGATACACACACAAACACAAACACACAAGTCTTCTTAAACTCCGTTGCTTTCGTATCTACCGAGCGACCAGATATGCCTGTACCCCCGTGTCTGTTCTACCATCGGGTCTAGCTATGTCGTGCATTTCTGTATGACAATGGTTCTTATAGTAGTAGTTTTCATCTGTCGGGAAACACGTTGGTGATGACGCTTAGTCTGGTGATGATGCAAGAGATAACGATACTGTTGCTGATGTGTATCGTGATTCAATAAGTGACGGATGCGCCGAACGATTAGGGGAAAAGAATAAAGTCGGTTCTCAGTTAGGCAGTATATCTCCAAACGGTAGCTATTATGTGACGTTAATGGGACTGACTTCGGTCCCCTTATGAATGAGCTCGGATGGGGGTTGGCGTAGCACGATGGAGAACACATACAAGAAGATCAATCTGTAGCAGACAGATTACCGATTTTGGAAGTAAGTGCAATTTCATCGTGAAGGACACCTGAAATTCCATTCAAATCCTTCTGATTTGTACTAATACAGTTCTGTAGCATACAATAAAATACAGTACAATTTCAACACCAACATGAGTCTGATCAGATTACATAGGATGAATCTTTTTTGATGTATGACATGCGAAATCCCGGGGCATTTGCCATGCGCATCTGATCCGCTCAGTCAAGTTCCCATTATCTTTCCCCTCAAAACAAAGTTTTTTCCCAGTTTCCACCACGGACAGTCCTAATTAAGCCATATACTTCCCTGATATGGTTCTCTATTTTGGCTGCCCACCAGGTCAATCGGTGAAAAACAAGGAACCAATGGTAAATATAACTGTGTATATGAGTTAAAGCGGGAAGTGTGTGTGGAGTATGAGAAATTGCAATGCATAAGTACAGCACGTGGATTCAAGCACGTCAAAACAAACGCTATTCACTCAGTTCAATTGACTGGGTCGATCTGCGAACACACCATGAGGTCGTGAAGTCTCACAAGAACTGCATAGTTAGGTTCACCGGTCCACTTCTTCGTAACTTCACGCCTTTGTCATGGTTTGATTGTCCTTGACCTCTTTGTAATCACTTGCTGTCTGAGTAAACACCCCACACACCGAAGAAACCTGTGCTGTGATATATGTATGCTTCCACCATGTCAAGGTCGTGTAAAGGTCGAGTACTTGCCCTGGAGGAGCGCGACCACTATTCTCCGACAAAATTGGTCAGACCCCAAGCGTGTATTGCCTCATAGACAGAGGACTTAAATCCTGCTCCAGATTGTTTATGACATCGCCCAGCCGATGTAAAATGCTAGCACACGGATGAAACTCGACATACACGATTTACTGGATGAAATTTAAGTGATACAATTACGATCCGAATAGCTTCCCCTACAACCCACATGAATGTACCTCACTTATCTTTTTGGGGTCTTGTGTGATTGATCTTTTCAAAGTTGCCAACTCACCTCACATGACTATACAATAATGGAGATAATACTAAGTAGACGTCCACTTATGACATACAATAAAGATACAGTCAGTATTAAAAGAAAATGGGTTGGCTGCCGATTAAAGAGTGCCGAACAAACTATCGGTTTGTGGGGTGACGACGGCGGGGATCGAACTCAAGAAATATAGTATAGCAGATATATGGGATATCACACTCGACCACAGTAATATTAACAGAGCGATTGAAGTATTGTGTCATTGATGGGTCTTGAACAAGTCACGATGGGATATGATAAGAATACAGAGATCAGTGTCCAAAGTCGCTTTCACTGACGTCCTTATTCTCACTATCTCCTCCAGGGCCTGTGGTTCTAGCTTTGAACCCTCTCACGGCTACCCAACTTTGGTAGTAAGCAACTCTATTGTCACTGTATATCTCATTGTACATTTATTATTGTGCTGGGAAGTGCTTTTTAAGTGCTGTGGTGAGATCAACACTCGCGATCGTAGAATTCCTACTTCTTAGCGTGTGATGTACCTTCGGCTGTAAGAAAAAGGCCTACCCCAGTGAAAAGTCGATTGAATTTAATCAAAAATTGTGATATTTTATGCAGACAATCGTTTGATCTCAGATTGGCTTTTGCAAGAATCGATTCCAGAACCCATCAAACCAGTGGGGGTGAAATCTCCTAGGGGTCACTGATATACTTCTCAATGATCAATTTATGAACAGTGGTTCTTGGGAAGCTAGACATCATAATTATGTGCTTAGTATGATCATCTGGGCTTCATCAACGGTTGCAATGTTTGAAATGCACAGTACCAGCTTATTATTTATATCTCTAATAGTGGTGGNGCAAATAGCTGTCATTATTTTGCTTCGAGCCCTACAATTTGAGCTTCCCATTTTACTATAAGCTGCGAACTTTGCTGGTAGTCTACTTTGTTCGCACTCGACTAGATATCGCACCAATATTACGAGTAGTAAATTTGGAACAATTCATTCGATTGTTCACAGGCACTGTTGATGGTCTTGGGTGTGAGTTTCACTCCCTGGGTGATCGTTAATTCCTCACTAGTTAAATGCATTTATAAGCAATAGAAAGGTCTGTCATGACCGACAATTGTTTCGTCCTGTTAGGGACTCTTCAGCAGTCCGTACTTTAGTGTCCCCGTAAGGACTTGAACCACAAACCTTCAGGTTGGGAGTTCCAACAATTACCTCTGAGATACACGGTCAACGGTTCTTCGCCTTGTGCGAATGGCTCAATCAATTCAGAGTATCATGTTTGGATTAACCCATTCAATTGTCCACACACCAGGCACAGTTGATGGTCTTGTTGGTTATCACAAATATTGTCGTCCTACTTGAATTCATTTATTTGGTGAGTAATTAAAGATCTCCTGAGGATTGAAACCCATACTCAAGAGCATCATTCCAAACATGCTTATTGCTGCTCTTATTAACGTGAACTTTATTTTCCTCACACCTAACTACAGAATATGTACCGGTCTTATCAGAGTACGTGCTAACACAAGGAAGCTCGCTTGCGTTGGTGGTAGTGGGATCACGTCCGTCACATCTTTTTTTCATTTTTACTTCCTTTTATTGAATACTTAATGAAACAATTTTCAGGAAGGCATATGCGGCCAATCAAAGGGCTACCATAAAACGCATAATGGGGCCAGTTAGGCGGTGGTGGTAGGATTCGAACACACTTCCTCCGGGATGATAATTTGGTGACTTTACCATCGGGTCACCACCGCCCTGTTTCCTACGAACGAAAAGCACGAAGGGCATTTTTTGTCATATGAGATACACTTGCATGTTTGTTTCTCGCCATTGAATCATACATTAGGGATAAGGATTCGCCGGAATTTAACTGGTCAAGGAAAGTTGACAAATGCGGTCGCCAAACTACTCCGGATGAGATGTATGAATTATCCCCAAGTCGATCAGACAATTAGGAACTGTGGGCACGGGGATCCCATTCGAAGGGTACATGATCCGACCAACGGAACACCAGCCAACATCATCAACATCATCGCCATTATCATACAGCGAGATACAGTGAAATGAAGTTCCATGATCGCTTTCATGCACGCAATGTACATAAAATAATTGGGAATGTATGCGATAGATAGTGATTGGGCCTGGTTGGAGGGCGGACAAGAAAGTGAACATCTATGGTCGACAGACAGAATACGCAACCTAGTGGTGCATATCTACTTTTTGAAGTATTTTGTTATCTGATTAGAATTGAGAACAAGAACACCACTGCTGTCGGCCCACAACCAATCGGGAACCCACTGCCTTGCCGGTTAGGTCATTTAGTCGTAGACTGTGGATGAGGTCCATCCGGTCGATTTTCCATCCTGGATTGGGTGGCTGAGTAGTAAAATAGCACATCACACTGGTAAGGGGGAACAAACACGAACACGTACTACTTTCCTCTTTCTGTGTATATTGATTGCCATATAAATACCCCTTTTGCCATGTATGAGTATACAATACCACTTCCTCATCGAGTCGCACTCACTACCAACCGTCTGATAGTATGCTGGGGTATACACTGCTGTTCCTTCTTCAATGCAACCTGTAATCCACTTGAGCTAATCTTGCGAATATTTGACTGATTTGAGCCGTTTTATACCGTGATGCGCATGGAACTCGTGTACCACAAGGCAAGGCGTTGACGGGCTGGAGAATCGCTTCATCAACATCATCATCATTGTACAGCATAATACAGTGAAGCTCGCTTCACTGATCGCTGCCAAACTCATATTGCTAACAAGGCAAGTGAGAATGTGTAAGGGGGTAGGGATTGGAATTAATTTTAGGGACGGGAAAAAAAGCGAACCCCTGTGGTGAATACACAGAGTACACAGTCCAACTGTGCATAAATACTACTACTTCAAGCAGTCTGGTCTGATAATAAGTGACAGCATGATCGTCACTGTGTGATCAGTTCTACTTTACGGTTGTGAGACCTTGAATTTGTAGGTAGAAGACATCCGTTGCTTAATGGTTTTCGACAATCGATGCTTACGTAGTCCGGCCCAAGTGGGATGGAGTGAGCGGGTTAGTAACGTAGAAGTACGTTGTCAGGTGTTTGGGAATGCATCCAACAAGAACTCGCTATCGCATCAAATCCAGCTCAATAGGCCGTTTACAGCAGCTCGCTTTATTCGCAGTAGCTGTTGCAGGCTAGAGAAAGTCACATGGAGGCCAGCAGATGACGTGGAGATGAGGCATGAAGAAATGCACAAAGCGATTAGGTAGAGTAGGTGTCTCTCGTCTTCCGAAACCGCATGGTTGGAGACCTTGAAGAAAAAAATCGCTTCAGTATGTGTGCTCATCAGATCTGGGCTTTCCGATGAACTTGAGCATCAACTGTACCGTCCGGCAGTACCGAATTACTCAGATCCGAACACGGCTGCTGATCCGGATAGTGTTGGCATATCACCGATCTTCAATAGTAAAATGATAAAGGATATGATGGATAAAAGTAATACAGCGGAACAATAACACTATGTAATTGTCCTGTGTTTGGGATAGTGGTTACCCCAGGTGGGCCGATTCTACAAGCTGGTATTCGGTGTGTAATGCTACCCGGTACAGGGCACATGCATTCGTACCCTCATTCTTCGTGCTACTTGTTCAGGCACACTTCCGGTCCCCGGGGGTGTAAAAAGTTGTCATTGTTTGTTTGCTTGTTTGGTTTTTCATTCGTAAAATGCCTAATGTTGCTCAATTTCATGGGGACGCAAAGTTTTACAAACTAATTGCTGTCTCTACTCGCCACTGCCCGGATCACGCTCTGGCAGTCATCCGACAGATCCAGCCACACGCACACACAGACGCGCGAGTACATCGTTCGAAGCGAGCATCAGACCGCGAGCGTTAAACGAGTATAGATTGTCAGCTTGCGGCGATCATGCTGATCAAGTATTGACAGCACAAACCCCTCAGCGTGTGTGTGTGTGATGCACTTTGTGTTGACAGGCATGATGAATGAGCATGCCGACCACCGTTCAGACACATTACTTTTTCCTCTCATCTCTTGCTCTCCCTCGTGCGGACTACTACTGCTACTGCCACTACTACTACCTTGGCTATCAGGACTATTTTGGAGAATTTCATATGGGTGGCGTAGATCGCCTGCTGGGCGTTAGCATCACACGCGGCTCTTTACGGAATGCCAACCAGTATCTTTCTTTCCCCATGCCTATTTACATGCGTGCGGGACTGCTGATGATAGCTTATCTTTCATGCTACCAAAGTCTGGCCGTGGTCATGTACACGCGGCTCCATTCCCTCTTTCTCTCTCTCTCTCTCTCGTTCGTGTGTGTATATACAACAGCTTCCATTGTTCGGGCTTTTATATCTCGTTGTGTGCACATCCCCTAAATCGTACCATCTTAGTTGATTAACGGGGCACATCCGAAATGGTTGCATAGATCGTATCGGACAAACTCCTGCAACATAAAAGCGTATCTAAGCTGATCGCTTAGCATCACTTATACAAAACAATGTGGTCATTATTTGCGTGCCGAGAACAAAAAAATAAACCCAGGCAAGCAAGAAAACGATTCCGCTTACTTCTCACCAGCATAACAGTTGATATCAGCAGACGGACGACGCAGCCGAATCTCGCGCCATACTTGGATCCTTTGATTTGCACACTCGGACGGGATTACGGGCGCTGGTGATAGGTAGGAAACGTGATCGCAATTTATGCCACCGTTTTCCTTTGCATTATCGTACCACATACTCTATCCCTGTTGTCGACTACCTGATGGTCCTGTTCATTAATCGACCATTTACCCGTACACGTGAGTGGGCTCTGAAATTGAGCTGCTCCTTGCCTCCTGCTCCTGCTCGTTCATCTGGTGTCTGTGTGTGTTTGGGCTCACGCGCTCACAAGTGCGTACACGCACACGGTCATTTGCGTTCACCTTGATCTACCGATTTGCCTGCTTGCCTGGTCAGTTGTGGTCGGTTAACTTACCCATCCATCCATCCATCCATCCATCCCTACACCCGCCCACACTCACTCTCTAACTGTCCTCACACAGAGGCACTACAAACTGATTTTGTGGCATCCTGTATGTCCGATTAGAGCTTCTTGATAAGTTCGTACTGTGTGCTTGTTCCTGTCAAGCTTCCGTTACTCGTCGTACACGACCGTTTCACGGTTTGCTGATTCCATTTCCACTTTCAGCTCAACTGTCCACGTATATCCGTATCAGTAGTAGTAGTAGTGGTAGTAGTAGTATTGATAGCAGAATCAGTCGTTCTCATCTACCTACGGATATATACGAACACACCCGAGTAAACTTTTGTTCATGTATGAGCCTATACTCCGTCTCATTATTGCCACAGTCTCTCTATCGCTTGCATTTATTGTCGTTCACTGTCTGAGACCGGCCAGGCAAGCAGACTAGCGGGCGTGTGTAACAAAGTGTATCAGCCAAATTGGCAGTGACATCCGTGTTGTGTGTGTGTGAGAGAGTAGATATATGCATTCATGCTTTCATCTTATCCAGCCATCGTTTCGGTTGTCATTGCTTGTCCATGTATATAGGCAAACGTGTGTATATGTATTGACCATATATATATATATATACATATTTATAGGACATGCATTGAGGACCGGTGAAATGGTGGTGGTGACGGTTGCTTCCTCGCCTGATTACCATGATGATTCTTTTGAAAGCCGCTCTTCCCATTTTCTCCCGCCCTCATTGATGAGTACACGTACGTTTACGACGTCGGGGCGAGAAATCATCCGGGTCTGACTGTACACTTTCAGCTGCTTCTGATTTCCTTTCTTTTTTTTGCCCTCTCCGTTCTCTATCTCGCTTTGTTATATATGTATACACACACACACACGCATGCATACAGATACCCACGCTCACTACCCACCATCCTCGGACCTACATGGTCCAACCACTCAACCCTCCACGTTCTCACTAATCCCGAATAGGGATACGATTGCCAGACCGACCCTTCCGTTACACAGCCGGTCGGTCATCGTACCAGTCAAGCAAACATCTACCTAGGTCTGATCACATCCCAAGCTCTTTTCACTACTCCGTGCTGCGTGTGTGTTTAAGNNGTGTGCTTGTGTGTGCAGTCGTGATGTGCCGATAAAATCTTATAGCACAAAAATACTGGCTTGTGACCGTCCGTCCTCCAGTTCGTTATCAAATTATCAGGTTGACATGGGTTTGCCAACCAACATACACGGTCAAAGATAGAACCATTTGGATACAACCGAACGATGTGACACTATATACCTTTCCATACCAAGCAGGCAGGCAGGCAAGCACAGAAGCTGGACGGTAGGCAAGCTAGTGGGCAGGCAGAGGGGCAATCAGTCAGTCAGTCAGGCCCAAAACGCTAGTTTCCAACACGTAATTACAAGTATTAAACGTGACCTCGTATGTCACTGAATCTGGGTGTCGTTACGAAATCGAACGAACAGATCATTTTTATCCCGCGCAATGGGGTAATACCCATTGCCTGTTTGCTTGATTACTACTCGTGACGTATTAGTTACTACAAATATTAGTATCACCCACACGCATACACTCATTTGCACACCGAAAATCGTTTTTTCGCTTGCTCTCGGCTTTCACTTTCATTCAGATGATTCAAATATTACATAGGTCACATTGAATACGAGTCACTGATTTGTGTCCAACATCGGTGCGGGCTGTTGTCTGAATAATGCCAAGGTACACATGATAAGAACACTGTCATCACATAGGCTCGNGACGATGACGATGATGGCGGTGGTGGCGTTTTACTCTCTTTTCATTTTCTCAGTGTACAGGTAAAGTTTAGGAAGAGGTCTTTGGTCAACCAAGACATGTCTATGGAACTACAATCGGGAGATAAACGGGCGGAGATGGTGGGATCCGAACTCACGAAAATGGGATAGCCGTTATGTTGATTCAGTGGTGATCCACCCCTAGTGATGATGGTGGTGGTGGTGGAGGCGGTGATTCCATGTAGCATTGTAATATTACTAATGACAGAAAGTGTGTAATACTATTCTAGTGGCTCCTCTCATCAAATATGTGCATTTTTTAGTGATTTTGAAACATTGGAAATCACTTTGATTACCAAGTTGCATTCTAGTTAATTACTTTTAAAAGCTTCGTTCCTTCCTCTTGAAAATGAACTCATTTGTGTAAATTGGGGTCACCAAAAGCCTCGGAATGTGCCCCTTAGTCCCTAATTCATAATCACGTATCGATTAGGTTTGTCATCCGCTGTCCCAGCTCCGTAAAATTCAGGTATTCCTCCAATTACCTCTCAACCACCGCTTCTTGTTTTGCGTGTAGCAGTTCATCCGCTCAATCCTCTGTTTTTCCAACCTTGCTGTACAAAGAGCCATAAACATGAAATATGTTCAGCAGAATCTGTGACATCCTTCCTTTACACTGTTCCATCAACTTGTCTATCTCATCATTATTCACTTTGACGCGCTTCCTCGTGTAGCATGGTTTTGGAAAAATTTCGGGATATCCAGCTGACTAGCCGTGTTCAAACCTGGATTTATTATTCAAGCGTACTTCACCCTCTTTTCAATAGTTTCTATCGTGAAACCAATAGACTACTTCTATTTTATTTGTTATTAATAATATCATTACTATTAACAAGTGCATTTTATTTGAATGCATTAGTCTCTCAGATCAAGGAAACGTGCGTACTAATGTGCAATTCAACTGGACGATGATCTATGACTGGGTTCTTTTTGAGTAACCCTAAACGCCTTTCTGATCGGCAAACTATAGACTTCCCATGCAATGAGAAGCCACTTTACACCGATAATCAACTTTAGTATTAGATTAAAGCCACGGCGTTTGTGCTTGATTCCGACGCCTATCTGTATATCTGCACATTCATCGCGGGATGGTGACCAGTGCCCATCTTGCGATACCCTGCTTTTCTGGTCGACGTACTGAGTCAGCGACACAGGGCAGCCGACTGACTGACTGACTGAGTNNNTGTACCACTGCCTGGGTGGTTGACTGCACAGCTGTGTAGTTTCGCCGACTGCGCCTAGCCAAACGCGTCAGCTTATCCCCGGCATGGCTGGTTGGTATAGCAAAGTTGTGTACCGTTGGTGGTGATGGTGGTGGTGGTGGATTTCGGTGATAGTCATGAACAATTTGAAGTGGCCGCCACAGCGATC
>UZAN01046665.1:1626-12776 GCA_900618425.1 Echinostoma caproni
AACTCCTCTTTGCGTTTGGATAAGGTAGCTATTGAAGTTCTATCGTTAGGATCCGATTTTTGCTGTCCCAATAGAAACATTAGACAGTTGGATTTAGAGCTACAATTTGAAAATCTTTACAGTCAATCTTCAGATCTATTGCGAGCATCGGGTACTAATTTAGAAAAGTTGAAAACACAGCTGGTCACGACAAGTTATCAATACCTAACTCATCTGACTGAGCGTAGAAGGCTGCTTTCTGAGGAGCAGCTTGAAAGCTTGATCAAACTTCAGAGAAAGAAAGATCTTATTCTTCTGAGACTCGATAAAGGCTCGGGGATTGCCATTCCTGACGGGACTGATTAAGTGAAAAAAATGAAACTGTTGTTACGAGACCGGACTAAATTTACTAAAAATGCTGGGGAAAAAGACAGAACGGCCGCCATCGAGAAAGGATTGTCTGAAACCGTTAGAACACTGAAACAAGACGGAATAATAAGCTCCAGCACTTTCGAAAGAATAAGACCAGTTGGTGCACACATACCACGACTCTACGGTCTACCTAAACTACAAAAACAAGGATTGCCAATGCGCCCAATACTGGACATATACAATTCACCTTACCACGGAATAGCAAAAGATGGCTAGCTGAAATCAGAAGGAAACTAGCAACTTACAGCCTGAGGGACACCTTTGAATTTGTGGACACTATTGAATTGCTGGACGTTTCAGGAAAGCACATGTTTTCTCTGGATGTGGCCTCTCTAATCACTAACGTACCTCTTGGAGAGACCATAGACTACCTATGCAATCAGATTGAGTGCAGATGTATGAATATTGGTTTACCCATTGAGGACCTTTGCAACCTAATCTACTTAGGCAGTATAATTCCAGTTGAGTGGGGTGACGTAGCGCCAGAAGGACGGGATTGCAATGGGATCTCTCTTACTTCCCCTTTTGGCCGATGTGTTTATGGCGACATTGGAAACTGAAGTATTGGGTGGCTATATAAAAGAATGTGTATTAAATCGGCGCTATATAGATGATATCTTCTGTGTTGTCGATTCCTCAATGAGTCCTACTCTTCTGTTGGACCAATTTAATAAAGCCCATAAAAACATAGAATTCACGCTAGAAACGGAATCTTCCGAAGGGTTGGCTTTCCTCGATGTTTTACTTTCACTCTGTGAAAATGGGTCTCTTCGACGGAGCATTCACCGAAAGCAAACAGGACCGTCTTCACGATCACTGGGGTGAGATCGAAGCAGATCAAGTATCGCTTACTGACAACAACCGTAGCGATCGCAATTCGGTCGAACAACCCACTCATCCCCTTGTGCGTTCAAAAACAGTCAGTCAGAGCTCTGGATTTACCATGACCAGCTGTAAACGCTACAGTGACGTTAAGCCGGTTATAAAATAAGTGCCAAATCTTTCATGTATTTGATTGATTTGACTGTACAAATGACATTTGCAGAATGATTTAAACTCTCATACACCCGTTACTGCATTTTCAATAGTATCCATAAACACACATACAAACACAAACATTATTTACGCCTATTCTATTTCCTTGAATTATGTGATTTTGTGACCTATAAAACAGTGTTGTGTTTGGCTAGTAAATGAGGTACCGAAAACGAGCTTGTTTGCCAAATTGACTTCTTGATGCAATCCACGGGTATTTTCCAGTATATATCACCGCTGATTAGTTCTACACGGTACTGATTCCAAAATATAACCACTTATTAAGTTGGCTAATACATGAAGTGAAATCCATGGGTTGTTTCTGCACGCTAATTCCACAGCATAAAGGGAGTGAATTCAGAATGGTGGTGGCACAGTGGTTTAGTCACTGTCACCGGTGTGCTTTGAACCCTGTGGTCCGAAGTTCAAGCTCCGCCTCGCTCCGCCCAACTGGTGATAGACAGCTTTTCTGCCGCTCGGGTTTACACCACGCCTGACCTAGTGGGGCCTTATATAGTTTGGAGCTCAAAGTCCGGGGGCTTAAGTTGCCAGTTACTATCAGTGAAGAGTGATAATCGGGTTCCACCCCGTTTGCTGTCCATCACACTCCGGTGCGTAATAAAAAATTCTGGTTCAGTCACATGCACTCTGGGGACTAGATCACGCTTATTCCCTAAAGGCACAAAACTCCCCAAGTATATCTTCAATCTGCCCACATGTAGAACTTGATTGATCACTTTGAAAAAGACCACATTTAACGTCTCTATGACTCGGTTGTCATAGTGATTTATTTGTTTCATTATTTTACAAAAAGATTAATTAAAATGGTGCGGTCAATTTCTTCGTGAAGCTGTCCATTGTTTTCTGGTTTATCAGCTCGTTTCATTTGCTCTCTGTACATGATGAATTCCCCCCATGAAATTGCATCAAATACTCCGTTACTCTCACGGGAGACTTTGAAGAGGCAGATAGTAGTGAATCAGAGGAAATTCACCACGTGATCAAACCAAGTCCTCTATTTCTCTCATGTAAGATGACCAAGTATTTCTGTGCTTTTGTGTATGTACGCATATATGATAAGAATAATAGGATCAAAATGTTGATAATAATAATAATAATAATAGTGATAAATTTCGACCGTTGGCAATATCGAGAGCGTATGCTGCCGCAGTTTGGCCAGTTCTGCTATACTGCGCAGAAACTTGGTCATTGAGAAAAAAGGATAAAGGTAGACTGTCGGTGATTGAACTCCGCTGTTTGGGCAGCATAGCACGAATCCGGTAGGGCAGCCGGATGTGCAATGCAGAGTTTTAAGTAACCACAGTCGCCCACTGGATCTCCACAGATAACGTTGGCTGAGGCATGTGTTATGCATGTCACCAAATAGGTTGTTGCCACGGCCAGCGATGTTCGCCGTGGCAGGTAGTGGGTGGAAAACGCCCAGGGTGGTCAAGCTAAAACCTGGCGCAAAGGTGTGAAAACCCTGACCAGGAAGCTGGTTCACATAGGTCCCGTTAGGCTTCTTGGATGGGGACCTCGGGATAAACGTAACCGACGGTTAGAGACACTGAGTAATATGGTTCAGCGTCGTAAACAGTGTCGTTCGTGCATCTTTTCACTTTCTTTGCAACATTAGTTCACTGAACTTCTACATTTTCTATTCGACTCTACTTTCAACATTCTTGTCCTTTCCCTATTGTTCATCAAAATGGGCAGCCAAAAGAAAGCAACCCAAAACCGGAGCACGAAAGTGCATGGTCATTAGTGGTTGTTCAAACTAAAACTCAAATTTCGATAGAGACAGAGAGAGAAAGAGTGTGTGTGTGTGTGTGTGTATGAGTGAAAAACACTTATTCTGGTAGCAACTGATAACAATATAAATTTCACTGTAAATCAGATATGGATTCATTGAGCAAGCTCGTTTTTCAATTATCATTGATCATATCAACTGCACTAAAATAACCATCACCAATCCAAGGAAGAGAGAGAGGATAATTGTTTTTATGAGACCTGAATTAAGCCCGCTACGACCAGGCCTGATGAATCCCTTAACGGACTGTGGCTCACGAGCGACCAAGTGAGGACCGGTTACACTCGTTGTATCAGCAGGCGTGTATTGTAATACCGCCCCATAGATGATGTGTACCGGGACGCGTCAACGTAAACTCGCGCGGAACGATATAGGGTAGAATAACTATCATACTGGATTACCGATGTGAACCGTCAGGTAGATTTTGAACAATAGTTGATATCTGGCGCATGGACCACAAGTCAGACCGAATTCTCGTAATGTGTGAACACTGTTCACTTTCCTCGGGGAGTCTTTCGCCGTTAGTTTGCTGATGTTTCTGGTATCAGTATGCATGGGTTTGAACGAACTTGTCCATTGTGCAATTAACTACTCAATGGAACTTAATGCACAGGTATCTTTCTTCCTTTAAACCATTCACTTCAGTTGAATTGAACTTGGGTATTTGGGGATGGGAACGGATCGGGAATCGACCAACCAAAGGGCTGCTATAACACAGGAAAGAAAAGTGAAAGTTCGGTGACAGCATCAGAGACGAGGCTGACCGAATCCGGCTGAAAGTTTTCGTTTTTCCTCTCGCTTCTGGTTGGACTGGTGGACTGACTGAAACACATCAATTAGGCACCCTTTTTGCATACTGCGATTTCTTTTACACTGTATAGGTTACCGTACCACATCGGATCCAGTTATGTATTTGTAGCGCATTTATTTCTCCCGCACGAACCACGACAAACAAAGCTCAAATGACCTTTATAAGGGACCCAGTCCTGGCTCATGAGCTCCCAAATAACCACCATGTCATTTGTGATCGGCAAAGTTTTGAAAAATTGCATCATAATTTGCTACAGGTGCTTCCACGCGCATGCGTTTCCAACTGGAACTTACCCACCGACTCACCTTTGTGTGTGTGTGTGTGTGTGTGTCAGATAGTTATGGAATGGAAACTGAAAATACTGTGCTTTCCTGTCACCAATTTGAATAGAGAAGTGAGAGAAACATCCAGTTTACACAATGTACCCACGATCATTTCACTGCACACGCGCGGATTTTTAGCATCAGTGAGACGAAAACAAGGTCGTGAATTTCAACGGACAACGCGAAATACGAAAGAAGGTGGAGCTCAATCACCAAGGTAGACCCCTGTATCTCGATTTAGGCGCACGATTCCGCTCACTACATGACTGGTTGCATCTGGACCCCAGAAACGAACACAAATTGCAGTAGTGACTATACCACAATAAAAAGATTGGACCGAGGGATCATCGTTAGTCAAGCCCTCGGTGGAAAAGGCACGTTATGCCTGTGCGGTTAGCATAGCCTGGGCTACGGAGACGCATTAGCGTTCAACACACACAGGCGATTCAACTCAATGGACGAACTGTACTCGTATGTGTTACTCAGCATCAATGGAGCACGTTTGTGTGCGTGTTTTTGGGCGATAAACTAACCGCACCCACCTGCTGATACTGTAGTTCACATTCATCTATACAACGCAACGTTCGTCTTGATCCACTCTCCGATCACTGTGTCTACTCTGGTCAATTTTAGAAGCAAATCATTGAACAGCTCGGCTAAATCTGTGCGTTGCATTTTTCTTGATTATTCGCCTGCTGTTGACTCCGTGTCCCGGTCATCCCTCCTGTTTAAGCTTGAATATTCTGGCACTGCGAGACAGCTGCTTTCGTGGCTTTCTGATTATTTCACCGAAAGAACTCAGTGCACAAAGCTGGGCAGGAATACCTCAAGTCCTCTAGTCAATAATTCTGGTGTGCTTCAAGGTGTTGTCCTCTTTCCGTATCTTTTCTCTGCTTTCATTAGTGATCTTTCAGTTCCACACCCGACTCATATCCAAAAGTATACTGATGATGTCGTTTTTTGTCAGGCCGTCTCTTCTTCTTCGGAATTTTCCTCTTTCACTGAAAATCTGTCCCGAATCGAACAGTTTTGAAATCAGTCTGCCCTTAATCTTAACGCATCTAAGTGCTTAGAGTGCATTTTTAGTTCTTCCCGCTCTACATTCCGGTCACACTCTGTAACCCTTAATAGTAACCTTCTGTCCATCTATAAAGCCAAACGTCTGGGCGTTACCATCGATGATAATCTTGGGTGTATGGGGAAACTTCAGTGCCTCTCCCTTCGGCTTCGGAAGCTTAAACAATTTGCAACCCCCAACAAGTTCTCCTTTGTTAAACAATGTGTTCTACCTATTTTACTTTATTGCTCTCCTGTAGTGTTTTCAGGTCTATTGAAACAAGACTTTAAAACTATCCGTCGTGGATTGATGTTAATAAGCGGTGCATCTTTAATTTCTGACGAGTTATTAATCACAGAACTTATTAATGGTCATATGAAGTTTTGTATGACCTTTGCCAAGAAGATTCTAAACGACCCCACCCATCCTTTGCCTCTTGACTTATCTTCTTGTCGCTCCCACTCGATCACTCGTTCCTCTTATCGGTATCTACCCGCTCGAATAAACATTTATAAAAACTCCCCTGTACCACATCTGGCTCGAATCTTGACCAACAAGGAACGAGTTATCAACGAATTACGTCAATCTTTAATTGAATGAATCAAACATCGGAGAGAATTTTTTACACAGCACTCTATTGGCTTTGTCTATGCTTCTATATTTTCTCCGGTGTGATGACCAGTGTACCATTTTTAACTGAAACGTAAGCATACCTCAGTTTGCAAAAGTTATACAAATACAAATGGCTGAGACCAACTCAACCCCTCCCCCCCCATCCCTGTCACACGTATTTCGGGTTCAGTCTAATCGACTGGTGCAACTAGACACCTCGTGTTTGATCTTCTCTTCCATGCGTTTCGTCCCCGGTCTAGTCCTTGTGTTAACCCCGTCGTCCGACCGAAACATCAATTGCCAGACCGTTGTGGGGGCTATTTGTCCCGATCATTTGAAAAAAATTAGTGTTTACTTTATTTTTAATGGTATACTGTGAATAACACAGTCATATCGGCAGAGAATTGTATTCATCGACGAGTTTCGGTTACCGTGGTTAACCTTTTGATAGATCTTTCGATACACTCCCACCACAATTTAGTGTTTATTTTCTTTACTGAAAATACACAAACTCATATCATGAAAGAAATTAGCCAATCAGGTTGTACAGTAGAGCGTGCCATATATCGATCAGTCATGAGCAAATATTGCGCAAGATTAATTTCCCCCCCCCCCAGATCCCCTTCACCCACTGTCCCCATTTTATCCACTGGTCCCGATTAAACTTGACAGACATTGTTGAATTTTCACACATAACCTCTATGGTCCAATCACATTTATTTCTACATGAGATATAAATAGCACACATAACTGTAAAGGCCTGAAGACGAAGTTACGAAAACAAGCTTGTTCGCCATACTGTTTTACTTTTGATATTCATATGGGAATCTTCCGTGAATATAAAAACACACTGCATCATTGAAAGAAGGTACAAAATGTACAAAATTGATCGATGAGTATTTTTTAAAATTTATTCCTAGACCCGATGTAAACGAAACGGTTTACATTCTGGTGGAATTCCGGTCAGTTTCAATGAAACGAAACGTTGCCACGTTCCGTAGCAGCTCGTCTACTAAAGTCAATAAAAACTGTCCAATCCAAACGCAACTTAGTCATCTTGTGAACACAGTTTTGTTCATGAGACGAAGCAGGTCAGAAAGAATTTTGGTTTATCCGCAATGAATGATACTATGCGTGAGACAGAAGTGGATTATCAACCATTTACACGTTTGTCCAAATTGATTTCTCGAGTAGAGGCAATAAATCGAAGTTGAGCAGTTGGCAATGTGCGATTGAGAGCAGACTTTAACTTTGGCCGCGCGTCGTTCAGAAGTTGATCACCCCTAAAAGATAGTTTGATGTAAATGGCTTTCGGAGGAACAGTTGGCGGTGGGTTATCTTTTTGAGATTGTTTACTATGAATACCAGTGAATCTTTCGGGGTAACCGTTTCGTAGCAACGTTTTCTTTAGGAATTCTTCTTCTTCTCTTGATGTGCCTGGGGAACAAATGCTTCTGGCTCGACGGAACAGAGATTTTGCGATTCCATGTTTGTAAGCCATAGGTGAGAAGCTTGAGAACTGTAGGTACTGACCACTCCATGTTCGTTTCTGTGGATAGAACGCTGTAATATACCACGTACATAATTGATTCCGCTTCCTCTTTTAAGCCGCTGTTACGCAACTGCAATACAAAACTGATAGCAGTAAGTGAGGCGTTGCTAATCAAGCCCGTCCTGTGCGCAACTTAGACTTGTTGCCTCTGCTCGGGGAATCGATTTGAATGATACTATCGTTCTGTTTGCACGCTTTTGCATTTCACTGTCAGTTAAAATCAATTGCCAACAGAAGAAAAAACAAAACAATGAAAGTCCTAATCCAGCCGGACGAAGTCAAGTCAATCTGACTGCCAAAAAATTCCGAGCACATTTCACAAAGTACGAATCACGTGACTTCAGTCCGGTGAGCCATACTCAACAGACTGTCGTTCACGCTCGTGAACTGTACTCATGCATGTCAGTTAGCCTACATTTGAATATGGGACGGTGCATACAGTATTCCGTATTCACCTCCGTTCGGTTCGGGGTATATGAGAGCGAGGGGCGGGGCATCAAATTATTCGTCAGACAATCAGGATGTGAAAATCGGGGAGGTCCGTCTTTTTTTAAATCTCGGCAGTGTTAGATAAACCAGGCGGATAAACTGGTGCAGAGAAATCGGGGTAGAACGTGGTGCCATCTTTCTCGTTGTGGTCGATGATCTGCAACAAGCGGAAGGCTCCAACTACAATCTGTGGGGGAAGGGAATAGATAATTCCGAAAAACCTAATTCTCTCCCTCTCAGACAACAATTTTTAAGTCAGATCAGCAAAAACCAAGTGGGACTAGGCTTCGTGTACCGACAAAGTCAATTTTCGGCTTTTTTTTAAAGAAGGCACGGGGAAGAAAACTATTCATTAATCATCACAATACGGAAACAGCGGTCTGAGGTGAAAAACCAGTGTATACAATAGAAACTAGAGTAATACGAACAACAGGAATATCTTATTTTACATATACGTTGATTACCGGTACGCAGTACATGTACCAAGTGCAGATGACCGGGCAAGGAGAACTTGAACTGTAATTTCGTTATTTTGAATATTGTTCAGGGATTGCAACTCATTTACAGAACCAAATATCAACACAGCCGAGCACAACTCACAAGTCATAGTGTTCGCTACAATCGAAATATAAGGATGGAACTCAGTCGTTGTCACTGGAGGGTGATAATTTTCTACAACTACAAATGTGGTTTAAAATCAGCAGTAACAGCAGCATATTGTTGATCATTTGCGAGCTGCCTTTGTTAGTAACGCGCTTTCAAGAAGCATTGCTCTTTGAGGGGCTTGCGGAATTTAAGCATGGCACGCAGTCTCTAGATGATGAGATACTGTGTGATTGACCACAGCGGACAAAATTACTGCTGTGCAAGCGATGGTAAAGGAGGATGCACCGGTTACAGCGGAACAGCTGGCGAAAGCCATCAGGATCTCATCGGGATCAATCTGCACCATCCTACATGAAAAGATGAGCTTCAGAAAGGTTTGCGAACTCTAGGTATCCCATCAGTTCAATGAGGAATAGAAAGCAATTCGGGTGAATTGGTGCCGAATCATGCTTGTCAGGTTTGATGGTAGACATTCAAATACAGTTCGGGAGATCATCAGTGGTGATGAGACCTAGGTGTACAGTTTCGACCCAGAGTCCAAGCAAAAGTCGGCTCAATGTACGCCGGTTGGTGGGACACCAACCCAGAAATTCCGACGCTAGAGAACGTATCCAGGAGGTTGTTTATCCACCCTTAAGTCCAGACCTGGAGCCGTATGGCTTTTTGTGATCCCAAATGTGAAGCGCGTGATGCGTGGAAACCGATACCAGTTAGCAAGAACTGCAGTGGATGCCTTCATTTAACTGGTCAAAGGATCACCCGCTTTGGCACAGTCAAGCTGTTTCACCAAATAGCGTGAGCGCATGGAACTGCGTGAACGAACGCTGGTGGAGAATACTTTGAGAAAATGTATTGCTTATTTTTTGTGTAACAAATAACAGATTTTGTGTATCAGGAAACTTTTTGCTCCACCCTCGTATGAGAAAATCTGCACTTGTTCATGTTCGCAGTTCCACATGTGTTGAAATACCATCATATCGTCTTCAAGAATATGGTCCTAAATTTCCGAATCGCATAGGTTTCCTGTCACATACAATTTTCTCTATCACCCAGTCTTTCTTTGCCTCCGAAAGCCTCCGTAAGGTCGGGGGGTGGGTGTCTAGGTTTTCGGCTGGTCACCCTTCCCATGCAAAATGCTCCCATAAGACCAAGCGCCTCAAATAGCCAGTTCTGCTGAGGAAGCCCTACTCACTATCTTCTCGTGGCGGAGGTTATTTCCCACCAAAGTGAGAGAACGAAAAGATAATATCCAGGGATGCATAGGAATTCTAATCGATTGCGTCGGATAATCTTCTCTGCATGATATCAGCTCATGTGCCCCCTTTGAACGGCCAAAAAATGTACACAGGTTTTTTTCAAAACCTCGGTGTTTTGTACAGAGTTTTCCGTGCACTGGTTCATCTTGTTGACTAAGCGTTTCGGATACCCGTTACGTGCAAAGATCGATTTTAAAATACGCAATTCTTCTTCTAGTGTGTCCGCAATGCACATATTTCCTGCCCTATCCGTGATCGTGGTGATCCCGATTCCCGATCTCATGATGAAATCGTTTCTGTGATTTTATTTTATTTTATTTTCCCGAGGCAATTTTAATCCCGAGTAGTGATATATATTGAGATGTATTGCCATAAATACGAATTTCTGAAAATGAGCTTGTTCGCTATTCTGTTATTTACCAACGACAATCATCAGCCCCAATCCGGTATCTCTTCCCTATGACAGTTTTTGATTGGCCATAAAAAATTAGACTGTGCCATTGTATGCGCAGCATATAAAAAAGGACATGAAACAATAAAAAACATGTTTTCTGAAGGAAAATTATAGCTTATGATCAATGAATGAAAACAATACAATACAATACATCATCTCTTTTCCTTTTTTTCAAAATAACTCATTCCACCTTCCTCGATGAGATTAAAGCTTTGCATAGATAAGAAAGAATGATTAGGGAACATTTAATGTCTAAAAACCGCATGGTGTCTAAATACATATTCAATGATACACGTGGCTTAGCAACAAAGTTATTTGAGATTAACTATCCCTCCCCTTCCGTTACATACACAAATTATCTTCTCATGGATGGATTGAACACGTGGCCCCTTCGAGTAAACAACCTCTTGAGCTTCGGATGTGTGTGTACGAGAGAGTGGGCGACTGCGAGATAACAAATGAGTGTTGGATATCTCATGATCAAGTTGTTTTCACGGTCACATGATATTTGCCCACAGACAGACATCCAGTTCGCTGGGATGGATAAACACACCGAAAACCAATCCTCTCCGAGTTGTCAGTGACGCACGTGTCGTTGCATGTGTGTGTGTGCGTGCGTGCGTGTATGCGTCGAGAGATGCTCGTTCGTGTACAGACATCACAAGATGAATGCACATGTTGGTGACACGTGTTGGGTTCAAATCAGATACACGGGTGTGGGCGAGGAGTATTGA
>UZAN01046666.1:7970-18153 GCA_900618425.1 Echinostoma caproni
GAAGGATCGTGACCCTTTGCGTTCTTGCACACTGCTGCGTAAACGTGTGTTGATTGTTGAAGTGGTTGACGGCGAAACGCGATCGTTTCAGGCACATATCACTGGCCACAAACCGTTTTTACTCTCTATCTCTCTCTCTCCCGATCATACTTTGTCCAAGCCGAACAGTGGTGGTGGTAGTGAATGGGACGATGGAAACCTAACTTGTTGCGCACAACTTATTGCGGAAAGGAAATTTGAAAGACACGGTTGCATTGTAATGCAAGAGTATCCTCACCTCATCCTGTGCTCCACCTCTGTCATACACACACATACCGATCTGCCATTAGTATCATCTATTGAAATGTGTGTGTGTGTGTGTGCTTCGTCGCTTGCTTACTGTCAATTCTCCTCCGGGTTTGCCGTGTGCTTGTTCACATCGTCGAGTCACTTGCTTGGAAACGGTCTGCTGACGTTAAAGTTGTGTGATTCTGCCAAATCCATCCGTGATCCGTTCTGGTGGCGTGCATATGATCATATACGTGCAGTGTACGTATGTGACAATCCGCGATTTGTTTTTGTACTGTGACCGATTCCATGTGGCTGTGCGCGAATGTGGGCATGGCTGCACAATTCCATACAGACTTAGAAGGCGGTGGCGAGAGGCGGTGGAAGGGAGACAGGCGGTGCGAGGATGTCAGCCAGGGTCGGATAGGATAGCGGGGACGAAGGGTGATTGTTGATGACCTGATCTGTCACAAACTGATTTCGCCGTTGAATCTGAAAATTCAGTTCATATGACAAATGACTATCTAATAAACCTGCTGTGCTATGTTCAGGAGGATCATTCTTTGCAAATGCTATACCAAGAAATCCTTTCGTTTATCCGTTTACTCTACCACTACTGACTGGCATCCGGATTCCCGTTGAAATCTCTTTGAGAACGGTGTGAGTAATAGGAGGTAATGTTGATTGTGATACCGCTAAGGTTACCCCATAGACCGACCCGTAGTGCTTTAGCCTCAACGCACGAATATTAGTCAGATTGTTGTGAATAAGTCAGATCAAAAAGTATCGAAGTATTCTGAGATCAACAAGTGTTGAACATTCTACAGTCTACAGATGTTGATGTTGCATAGGTGNATAGGTGGGCTAAGAAATGAGAAGGTGCGGTGGTTGCATGCTGCACCACTTGTTTTTGATTGGATGAAATTGAAACGATGTGCCCCGTTTCGTCAAACCACCACACACATCGCGTAGAGCGTCAGTGTTTCCGTCTAACATACGGTACTTATGAGAGTAAAAATCTCAAATGTAAAATAAACGGCAAACTGTTTTGTATTCGCATTTCCTGAGAAGAAGAAAAAAATGATACAATAAAAAAGGATTGCTCCGCTACCTCATCTTCATTTGAAATGAACCCCGGTTTTGAGAGTTGAACTTAAATAACAGTCCTCGACTGTCTTCATTATGCCAAGTATAGTAGCGTAAATAAACAGGGTGATAGTAATGATTATGCATTTTTGCGAACGGCGCTTATCATCCTCCGGTCTGCTAATGTATCCACCTATTAAGAAAGGAGTTCAGTTTTAATGGATATGCTGAACGGTAAACATTCACGTTTTGTGGCACTGCTCTTGTTTTAAATTTTACTCACAAGAGTAGCATATTTTAAGATTTTCCGTATTATTATTTTGCGGCATTCGATTTGTCTGGAATGGCTCTATCGAAACACACTACGATATGCGGCAGTAACATTTGTTCTATCGGATTGACAAAAAAGACCCTATCACTTTCTCAGTGCAACAGATCGACGGCGTGTAACTGATTCCGCGCGCAGAAGTGATGGTTTGAAGGGAGCTGCCAAACACCTCGGGATCAAGATTAAAATATGTCATGTAATTGCAGTCACGGTCTGGGAAATCACACTCTAAAGTGAATGTTTATAAGGAAAAAATCTCAACGACAAGTTCACAAAAAATTTGTGTGGTGTTGTCGATGCGAACCCTAAAAAAGGCATTGAGGCTTTTAAAGGAAAGAGGTTTTCAATTAATTCAAACAAGTAAATGTTTTTAATTCTTAAATTCGTTTATTATTATTTAGTACAATAAAAACTGGCCCCTGAAAAACAATGAAGGCATACGAAATGTGCCAAATAGGTTGACGATATGGGCACATCGTTTCGACCTTCATTAATCAATATTTGGTTCGACACTTTGTACCATTACGACGGTCAGCTGTGCAGCATTCGATTGTCACACGTTTGCAGATATTAAGATGTTTCAATATTCGTTGTCCGCGGAATATTCCGATACTTTTTGGATTTGATTCGCCTACAAAAGTATGACTGAAGTTTGTGCGTCGAGGCTCAAGGCCTGAAGGATTGCAGGTTTTGGCTAAAGCTTGATGGGAAGGGATGTAGAAGACTAAACATAAATGTCTCCCCGCCTAAAGGCCAGTAACGCTTATCAACCACAGTCTCTGACGTCAAATTGCCATTATATTTCAAACAGTACTTTTCAAAGACAACGTTGAGTGTAAGATTTTACCACCCGCGTTTGGTTCGTGCCAATGGAGTTTATTCGTTAACTGTGAAGCAGATACCCCGGGATGAATTCAGATCATGTTATTATATAACTTTTTCAAATATACCTCGGAAGTTTAGTGCAAAAAAGAGTTCAACATTTAATCAACACAATGAGAACTATGTGGGCAGAAATTACATCGGACATCAACTTCGCCTGCACTTTTTCAGCTGTAAAGGCACATTTATAGGTTTGTGTCAAAAAGGAATGGAGTTGAAATGAGTCATTGGGACAGGGTGGTGGTGGACAAGTACAGCAACGCCGTCAAACCCAAGCCCGTTTTTTTAGTGGTTAAAAGGAACAACGTCCGCATCGAAATACCCCTCAAACGGGATTAGGTGACAACGGATATATCTAGTTGTCTAACACACACCTTGTAAAGAACGTACAATGTCGCTAGACTAGTGATTATCAGCGGGACACTTTGTTTTATCATTCGCACGAATCTGGATTGAGAAGACGTTAGTGTTACCTCCAACTTTATCTATTCGTTTTCAATGTACTTGCAGTCAGGGGTAAATCGGAACGTCATGCATCATCAAGAATGTGGGAGAATGTTGCAAAACATCTTGGTGTTCGTGGAAGAAAATTGCCATCCGGTCACTATCTATATAGACGCACCCAAAGCCTTTCGAATCATTGCGAGACATAGAAATTCGCGATTTTTACGATTTAGAGGAGTGATAATTATTCCTCACTGAAAACGGTAATTTAGTGTGTAAAAAATACATTATACGCACTGTGATTCGATATCTTCAAACTGTATGGTTGATTGGAATCAAAAGTAAAACGAAAACAAGTATGAGTCTACATCCAGAGGCAGAAATATTCAAAGGCATTTAACCACCAAATTAACTAAAACCTTGATAATGTCGCCTCCGTGTAGGAGCATCATCCTACGGAATAGGTGAGCGGATCGAGCACAAACCAATTGAATGACCCGAGACAGTTCACCGCTGAACGATCGCAGAGTGATGGAAGTCAAAGTCAAGGGCAGCCGAGATGATCCCAAAGGGCACAAAACAGATCAAACCTTGAAGGAAAGCTGAGCTGTACATGGTGAGCGGATCCANCCCCCCCCCCCCCCCCGCGCGTGTGTCTGTGTTTGTGTGTGTGTGTGTGCTTGTGCACATGACACGAACAGATGACTATGGATCAAGGACGGACCAAGAGAAGCATGGAATAATCCTAGTGATCCTGCAGTGTGTGACTGGTTCCATTGAATCGGAACAATCTTTTCCTAGTCGTATGACCACTTATCACTTATCAGGTCAACCTTATTATCCATTTACTAAAGTTTGATCCACCATATTTTTCCAGTCTCATTAACGTACCCGATTGTAAAGCAGATAACATACTAATTTGTGCGCTAAAGTTGGTTATACTGGATGAAATTGAGAATGCTGCGCAGTCATCATCTCCCTTCAGATAATTCAGCAGAAACAGTTCCACAACACTATCTATGAGAGAGATGTGAGATCATAGAGGTAGATCGATATTCCCTTTGCACTAAACGAAGAAGTTTTACTGGCAACAGTGTAATCTCCGCGCACGATTCCGTGATGGTGCGTTAGCTGTAGCCCGCACAACAGGCAAGCATTTCTATGATCTGATCTAAACATTCAGGGTAAGGTAATGCGCTACCGCGCCAAACTGACTCTACAAGGCGTCCAACAGATAATTTCCTTGTTTCAAAGATGGTGAAAAACATTTGAGCTGGCACAGCGCCAAGTATATGGGTACGCATGTTTGGAATTGAACCCATCAACAAGAGGTTACCGACTATCAGGTTGCACCAATAAACACGAAGAACACCGATCGAACACAGAACACCTTGAAAATCTGAAACTTGCCTTTGAACCGCACTAAAAGTGCCTTTGAGGTTTAACTATGCATGATTCGATTCGGAACTCTAATGCTGAGTTTCGACTCTACATGGTCTCCTAACATGCTAGTCTATCTCCATAGATTGGGTATAGTAATCACATCTGAGTGGTGCTCCATTTGGAGAGAGTAACTGCATACTTTTTATATGGAATCCAAAACAAGCAGACGCGTAGTTAGCATTTGCGAGTTGTGAAAAATGAGGGTTGGCACACGTCCGCCCAAATCACTTTTACTGTTTCCCGATAATCACAGGGCTATTGAGATGTAAAACAACTGATAATCACATACCGTTCCCAAAACACATTAGTACACGTTTGCCTTGGCCAATTCGAAACAAAATGGACATGCCGAGAAGAGGATATTTGTGTTCACCGGGGCCGGTGAGACCATTTGCGAGTTCATTTTATCGCCGAAGGTGTGTGTGTGCGTGCGTGTTTTTTGATATTATTCATCTGGAGACTACTAATCTTATTCAGTCTAGTTTCTTATTTTCTGTTAAATCCGGTACAAAGAATCTCATCGGAGAGTTGGTCTCGTCAGTAAATTATCCTGCCCCGCTTCCCGGGATGTACAAGGATGCCTGAATTTAGCTGGTTGTTCTCCTTATTATCATTCAACTCAGATTGATTACTGAAGTGAGGAAGATGTGTNGGTGACCAAGGTTTGTAATTTGTTTGCTAAAACACGGATTCGGAAAAAAACTCCGACTAGAAGTCTTGTGGATAATATCTTGTCACTGATCTTAGATGAATGAAACTATAAGGGGAAATCAGAAACCGAACAGACCTTTAAATAATGGTACTCAGCGGTCGAACGTTTGTAATCAATTATGGCATCTATAGTGTGTTCTGAAGAGCGAGTTAACCATGTGTGCTGAGCTTCCTCCTTAAGTCTGCGCTGCATCATATGCAGACGAATTGAGGTAGTTTGACTGTTTTTCTGTCTGTGAGGTATCGATGAGTGTGAGTTCGATTCCCAGTTGGGTAAGTCAATCCGAGTAGATGATGATGGTGATGATATCGAGCAAACTCAGTTTAATTCTTCTTTGGTTTTTTATTCAAGTCTCGTTTGGCCAATTGGAACAAAATTAATCTCACCCAAATATGAGCTAATGAATAATTGCATCGAGAATCCCACGAAATCTTCTGACTTATGCGTCCTGTCCATTTCTATTTGCACTGGTTTACTTATCGAATTTCAGCATTCAATTGACAATTAATCAGACTGCTGAAAATCAGTGCATATCAATGATTTTGTCTGCACATTTTTGTCACGCAACCAATCTCTGCTGGATTGGATTTGGGGAGAGGAGAGGCAAAACAGTTTTATTGGTTACGCCTGCCCGCCCGTTCAAGCTCGTTTTCTCCAACCCTTTTCCACCCCAGCCCCCGTCAGTCCGCCTAGCGCAATACCCACCAGTATACCGCACGGGTGCTCACCAGTTCTGGTTTAAACGTTACACAGACCGGGCTCAACTGTCTCGCATTTAATTCGATATGACACAATCCGCGTTGCAGCTCAATCCTGACTTTTCGGGTTTCTGTCGATTGAGATTGGAAAAAAACACGGAGTGGATGGAGTACGTGTGCCCGGAGCAAAAGACATATAGAAAGAGCGATGGTGAATGATACTGACTGGGGCCGATGTATGTGTGCGGCCGTGTGTGTGTGTGTGTGTGTGTGTGTGTGCACGCGCGCGCATTAGACCCCAACCTCAACCATTTTCGGCCTTATCACATACACCCTGTCCGGGAGTAGAATGTGGATGATAATCTGAAAATTGTGGCATCGGTTACCGATCTGACTGGCCAGTGGCCATAAAATTAAGTTACATTTGAAGGGAAGTCTTTTTCAATTCTCACTCATCATAATAATTATGATAATGATAACAGGATCAGCAACCACCCCAGCTTTCCTCACGCAACGTGACTGCACACGGATGGGCGATTTTAAAACTGCCCATTGAGTGGGAACACGAAATCGAGCCGTATAAAAACCACGTGAAAACATGAATCCCCATTGGGAACTGCATTAGCTCCCTGTCACTCTCTCAGCGTCGGTGGAGATTTTTCCACCGACAAAATGAGTGGGCGTTTTTCCAGTGAGAATTGCCATTTTATGAAGAGATATTCATTGTCTTACGGAAGGGGGGTAGTAGATACGTTCAGAGCTGATAGAATCATGCTACCAATATGATGGGCTAAATTTATACTGACACTAACCGCCTCATCTGGGTTGTCAAAAAGTTATATGTGAAAGATAATTCTGTTGTTTTTAGGGTTCGAAGATTCCGTATGTGGAGATATTGCGTTGCACTGGAATGAGACTACAGCACTTTCGCACCACCTTGCGAGATCATGGGTTTAATATACAGTGTAATGCACACAATGAACAGAATAGTTTTCGGAACTTATTTGACGGTTGTTTTCAAGTTGCTTGTTCTTTGTTTTGTGAAAAAATTGTAAATTCTTTGAAACAACCCATTACCGGAATGAACTTGAAAGAAGGATAACGCAAAATAACACTACTTAATATATATTCGGATAGATTTCGCTATATCTCCACATGCGAATACTGCAGATTATATGGAATAGCACAATGAAAATGAACATATGATTACTGAAAAAAAGGTTTTTCACAGTTCCAGTTTTTATCCAAGCAAAACTAAAGAGATGAACAGTGTTTTTGTGTCAACAAATTCATATCCTATCACTTAATCTTTTTCTTTATTTTTTTGCTTTTCAACTTTACTTCCTTTTTATTGAATACACAAAGATACAATTTTCAGGAAGGGAAAAGCGGCCAATCAAAGGGCTGCCATGGGGACAGTCAGGCGGTGTTGGCGGGGTTGGAACACACTTCCCCCCAGGGTGCTAATTTGATGGTATTACCACCGGGCCATCACTATGAGCCGCTATGGCTTTGGAAAAATGCAGTACACGTGATTTAGACGGGTTGATAATTCTCTATCAAGCATTCCATTGGGTGTGTGGATTTTCACAAGCACTGATGATGTCACCTCGGCTGGTGATGAAACGTTTGCAAACAACTTGCCAAGCTCGGCGAACGGCACTGCCTGAAACGGTCGACCCAAAAAGGAATCGAAATTGGGACCTCACAGGTAGAGGGTAAACACTCTACCCACTGAACTGCAGGGCAGTTGAACAGTGGTGCATATAGGAAATAGCGCGAATTCATCTGAGCATTGGCTTTTGTTAGTGTAATGCAATCTTTCAGTAAAACCGCGTAAACATCATACCCAATTTTAATCAATTTATGATTCAGAATGAACACAATTCGACGAAGTCATTGTTTTCAGTTATTCATTCTCAAGATGCTTACAGATTACATGGGTAACATTAGAAGATAGATCACACAGTTAGACACAACACTAATCATCGTGCAGGTCCGGAGTCGGCACTGGGCCCATTACTGCCCAATGCCTTCCTCGCTAGGCCGGAAAGAACCGTGCTGAAATCTGCAATCGAGCATTACTACCGTTACATGAACGACAGATTCTGCGTGAGTGATACTAGATGTGACTAAAAACCCGTGTTATTGGAACTGAATAAGGTGCACTAAGTAGCCCGTTTCACAATTGANAGAAAATCACTGATCGTTTCGGAATCTGTCTCCTAACGGAATGAAGCATGGTCCAATTGTAGGAAAGTTGTATCAAAAACAGACATGGACTTGTCAATACACCAACTCCAATAGTTCTGTCAACATCGAACAGAAACATAACTTGGGGAATTGTTTGACCACTAGGGCAACCTGGTCTGGGGGAGGGGGGTATCGGATGATGAGCTGGTGCTCATTAGAAAAACCTTACGTGAGAAGGGATACCCGGATCGTTTAGCAGAAAGAAATATGACTAAACAAATACCGAAAACTCCCATGCAATCTGTGGGAAAGAAAAAAGTTTGCCATCCAAAGGTGTTACCGTGAGTGAGATCTTATTTCCACATCGAAATAGAGAAATTAACGCGCGTTTTCAACACTACCAAATTACGGTGCGTGGTCTGAGATGCTCCTACGATCCACATTCAAAATAAAGATGAGCTGTCGATACTGACCTCATCAGTTATTGTATACTCTTTCAGATAGTTTTGTGGCGGTTTTTATTTTGGTCAAACGGCACAACAGCTATCGCACTGGATCCAAGAGCATCACTCCGGATGGTTAAGACTAGAACAGACCTAATCAATAAACAGCTCCATCCTATCCTACTTAATCGACACCGGACGTCAAGTAGATCGGAATATCTCTTTCATACTTGTTTCTCGTGTCCGTCACACCAATATAAGGGTGTTCAACTACACACTAGCACTAGTCAAGGTGATCGGGATAAGAAAGTTGACCTCTGACCTCTGCTCCCACAAGTGCGTTTGATTCAGTCAATCCAGCTTCCATGACCCGTAATTGATCAGACCCGATTGCTTCCGCCGTCCAGTCATCCTGAGGCCGTAACCTTGTTAGACCAGTCAAATCACGAATGCAAGTTGACCATGACAAACTCTTATCCATGCTTGTTGATATTATGTCTAACTGTGTGATCTGTTTTCCCATGTTATCTATGTAATCTGTAAGCGGCTTGAGAATGAATAACTGAAAAACATGGGCTTGGTTGAATTGTGTTTGTTCTTAATACTGTGATGGGTATCAATTAGACAATTTGTGATTGTATGTAATACACTGTACTTCATTCATTTTCATATTCTCTCTCAACGAAATGAAATGAAAACAGTGCATTAATCGAACATGAGACCAGGCACTATCCTATATCTCCTTTATCATAGCCATAGCTATTAATTCCAATGTGTGTGACGTATGCACGGTATTCTCTTCTCATTCGATAGCAATTGAAAATCCTCAGTGCAAGAGTCACACTAATTATATATTTATTGTAGCGGTTGTTGTATTGCTTCCATGAAATTATTCAAGTAGTATTTTTAGTTGAATTCTCTCTCTATCCCTTGCACAGTTTTGACCCTCTACAAGATTTAGTCAACCCGGAATCTGGAATGTACTGTGCCATTGTTTTCTCTCCCTCGTTGTGGATTTGCTTAGTCGCATTGTAGATTACGGGGGTTGGAAGAATCAAGACAGTTACGTGGGCCAGGGTGATCCAGGTAAACTAAATATGTGCAGAACGCGACTTAAGGTACCGACATAGCCATACAAGTCACTCGGTTATGTCTCCGTGAATCACTAACCATTGACCACGAAAATAAAGCAATCCTTGACCAGAAGTCTCTTGCATTAAATATGGCCAAGTTCCCAACTCCCGATGTTCCCACTCATGCAGCTGGTCACCGTCTGAACATTACTGATTTCCTTTCAACTACCACGCGCAATAATAACCGTCACATACCGAGGAAGCCGATCCGGTGACGTGTGAGACATTTTTTGGCTACCTTCGACAGATCTCAATACCTGAGTTAGCGCCTGACTACGGTCACCTGATACTCATTGTGCAACCTCAACATGGCTTGTCCGAATGGTTCCACCGGACTCACATGAACATTTTGTGTCCTAACACCGATGATACCAATTCATTATCTACATGTAACACATGGAAGCTCATATCCAGATTTTAAATAAAACGTAAAAGGTCTTCTGTCACCATTGCTGGAGGAATGCTTTTGACACCGCTCCTGAACACCAACACGAACAACAGATCGCACCGCACCGGTCAATGAACCGATGGAATGAGCCACTTCACTGTGCGAA
>UZAN01046668.1:1116-17938 GCA_900618425.1 Echinostoma caproni
ATACAAGAACATCGATGGTAAAATTAACTCAAATGGTACGCTAATTGATGGTCTTATAGCTGTTTAAATGCCCCAGGTAATTGTTAGATAGGCTATCTAACTATTTTACTGGTAACTGGCAAACCACCAGACTTGGATACGATTCATCTAAACCCTTACTCAAAAACTCTGGAGTTGTTCAAGGAACTGTGTTATCTCTATACTTATTTTCCACTTATATTCGTGATATTCTCCGTGTGCCTCCCGCAAGAATTTTGAAATATGCAGATGATGTCGTGTTGTACCAACCCATTTATTCTTACTCTGATCTTTCATCGACAATCGTGATCAAATTCAGTCATTCTCCTCATCATCATCGAGGCTAAGCTTAAACTATAATAATAATAATAATAATAATAATAATAATAATAATAATATATAACTGCAAATTCGAAAGTTCAGGCTGTGATTTCTACTTGTGTATATTACTGTGTTTCCCCTTATCTTACCATATTATTCTCAAGTTATTTTCGGCGGCTTACGTAAACAGGATTTCAAAGTATTACGTCGTGGTCCAACTATTAATAGTCGCGATTGTTCTATATTCCTTCAGAGTGTCACGTAACTTCCTGTGTGAAACTTGCGGAGAGGATTCTCACAGATCTTGAACAACCATTTCACGCAAAACTGATAGCTTGTCGTTCGCATCATTACACACGTTCCCAATTCCGTCAAATTTCGTCTCCAATTAACGCCTACCGAAATTTATCCACATCTTATCTTGCACGTTTACTCACAAACAAAGGGAGAGCCATAAAGTGAACTTTGTCTTAACCTGGGATTATGACATGCCCCTATGCCGTCTGTAAACGTTTCCCCTGTTGAATATGTTCTCTGTGACATTTGGCGTGTAAATATATATTTCTTTTTACTGAAATGAAACTTCAGAGCTTACAAAAATATACACAATAGAGTATACAAAGCAAGACTGACAGAATAAGTGATCTCTTAACTTCATATCATCCCCGTGATGTAAACTGCTCTCACTGTGGATATACAAACGGTAATTTACTCACTATTCGTTGGCAGTATCTGTCACACAACGACCTTGAATGAGGAAACAATTATCCACAGTTGATTTCAAGTTCCGTTGTCTGTTCTGATTGACAATATCTGTCATGCTCATACTGAAGCGTGCCTGAAGTTTGCTGACAATATCCTATCTGATTCAAGCCATTCTTTACACATTAATAAACCATGCATGCGTATGCAAATCCCACCGCTCCACCCGACCTGTTCCAAATACAAACTTAACCCGATCCACGTATCTGCTCATAGGAAATCTTTGGTCCCCTATCTGACCCGGACACTGATCGACAAGGATTGTGTTCGTCTTAAGCCTTCTAATGCATTTTGGTGGTTAACTCGTATTTTTGCACTTTTTGAGTTACACTTTTTTCACCTCTTTTTTTACCAGAATTGTGACGGTGATCTATTTTTGTCTGAAAGCTTGTGTATGACTGGCTAAAGCTTTAATGCAATACAGTGCAATTGTCAGGACAAGCCTAACCTTCTCCTGAGAATTCTCACAGTATGAATCAGAACCGGATAGGGATCAGTCGTTATTTTCTCGATCGTATCGGGATACGCGTGAGTCAGACTAAAAGTACAGTGACTTGATTTCTGACAAGTTCCCCATCGCCACCAGCCACGTAACCCCCATGCCGGACAAATGGCTAGACAGTGAGCAACCCTATAAGTGATACACGTTCTGTTTCCCTTACTTGACCAAGAATTTGGATCAGAACCCCCATTTGGATTGGTGATACCAATAAAGGCTCGTACCGTTTTCCAACTGTCTTTTTACTGGAATCGTTGGGATAGACATCGCGAGGACCGGGCTCAGTGGTCATAGTTCGGCAAGACATAACAACAATTCAGTATAATTTCGGACAATCCAGCTTCAAACTCGGGTTCTCGATACACAGTACTCTAACGGTGCTTTCTAATATAACGATGTGAATCATGTGTTGTGAAAAGCATGGGATAAGGTCAATCTGTTAAATGCTCGTACAAGAAGCACATATATGAAATTGATTTTCAACGTATACTTCAAATCACACGATTACCCGTTCAGTTGTTTAGGAACCATGATCACGTGTCTATCTATCTATCTATCTATCTATCTATCTATCTAGCTGTTCGACGACTAAATTCAACCGTGATGGCGAGAATGCACGTACCAGTCGAAAAGCGCCGCTCTCTCACAAAAGGACTGTTAATTTTGCTGTTATGTGTTAAACGAGACGATTGTAAGATGATTGTAAATTACAAAACGAAAGAAGCCTTAGAGAAAAGCATCAAACTGGATTATCGATCGACATCCGATCTTACGGCCATGTCGGTGAAATGCGGTCGCTCGCCGCAGTTTTAAAACATGACTGCGAGAGCGGACTTCAGTTTTGATTTGTGACTTCATATTTCGAATACACGGGACGCGCAGGGCGGTGAGCAAACACACAGTGCTCGTTCAGCAAGCCCTTATACGAATTTCTGGCATCAAATCCTCACACCGCTCACCTGCTGTGGTGGACATAGATGACCTGAATCAGAGTTTCATCAACGATGGAACCACTCTCACTGCTCTACCTAATGGATATGAAATAAACACCACTGATCCCGTCTCCAGCGTTGCACCTGTCGATGTTTATTTATTTTATGGCTCAATTAAATCCTCACAAGTCCTACGGCCCCGACGGAGTCTCACCCGCTGTCCTGAAAGAATGTGCTGTCTTCCTTTCTCCTGTATTGAGTGGATTTTTCAATGATTGTATTTCGCAGCAACGTATAGCCGAGTGCTGGAGAATAGTCTCTATCACCCCTGTACCAAAGAAAGGATCCTCAAAATTCCGTCCCATTGCCTGCACCTCAGTTGTTTTGAAGGTGTTTGAAAGGCTCCTTCTTAAGACCCTGTCCACACAATTCAATGTTGGTGACCCAAACCAGTTTGCATACACCCATTCCCGTGGTACTCTGGATGCCCTTGTTTATCTGTCACACTTTGTTTTATCCAACCTGGATAAGAAATGCAAAGCTGTACGCATATGTTTCCTTGACTACAGTGATGCTTTCAACACACCTGATCGACAAGCTTTGTTAACTACCCTTTCTTTGGGCGGTGTTCAACCTTCTACGATTGAACTCTTGGTCAACTATTTCTCCAACCGTCAGCAGTTCACACGCTACAAAGTTCGTACATCTTCACTGCTGCCCTCATCAAAAGGCGTCCTACAAGGCGCTATTTTATCCCCTTTTCTATTTTCTGCTTTCATTTCCTCTATGCCTGTGAGCAGTTCTTCCCTTCTCGTCAAGTATGCCCATGATATAATATTCGGACTGCTCCACCCCAACTCATCATTTCAAACGACTCTACAAGAAAACTTGTCTGAATTAGCTGAGTGGTCACAGCAAAGGAACCTCCGCATGAACTCCCAAAAATGTAATGACGTATTTTTTTCTTTTTTGAAAGGGCAAAAGTATGATGAATTATCAAATGCCAGCCCACCTTTATCTATCCTCAGTGACCAGATGGAACGACAACCGACTGTCAAATACCTGGGCGTTATTTTCAACCGTAACCTCACCTAGTCTGACCACGTTAATGACGCTTTTCTGAGGGTCAGGAGGCTCACGTTTTATTCTTTACGTCTTAAATCATTTTCCATCCCAAACCATCTCATAAGGCTTTTGGTCTTGAAGTGCGTTTTGCCTTACTGGCTTTATGGGTTCCCTGTTACCTTCCCCGGTCTTTTGAACAGGGACCTCAAACTCATTTCCCGATCTCTCAAATTTCTGTCAGTTTGTAGTCTCAAACCACGGAAACATCTGGTACAGTATATGGTGAAACATCACATCAGGTCCTGTAAAACATTCTTCAGTAATATTTTATCTGATATTTCCCATCCTCTTTATTTCGCCCTTAATCAGTGCCTTTCTCACTCATCCACCCGTTTCACTCACAAACTCATAAAGACAAGCACTGAAGCTTACAGGCGGTCTATTGTCCCTTATCTCGCCAGCTTTCTAACAAACCATGAACTCGTTGCAGAAATCTGCGCCAAACGAGAAACTAAATCAATCATAAACACCCGGGTATGCCACATTGGTTTTTGATGTTGTTGTCCTTTTTCACGTCCTTTAATTGATGTATTATATTGTTGTTGTTTTCCCCACTTTTTGTTGACACACTATGGTTATGTGATTGCTGAATATCCACCTCTCGGGGTATATAAAACGATTCCTTGACTTGAATTGAACTGTGAACGACGGGTAACACTTCAAGCATTCAAATGATTGCCGAACAGATAGGACGTCTGCGGGCCTCTGCGAGCCTGACCGCGTGTGTTCGGCTTGTGTTTGCCCGTACTTCGCAAACCTTCGTGATGATCGGAACAGTACTGGATGTAGAAATACGAGAACCCCTAATGTACTGCTCAGAACTGAATTGGCTCCAACCAACCAAATGCGGACACCAATGAAATACACCAGGAATTGACAGAAGCAAATGCTTATGTTTACTAATGGAATTAGAGCATGTTTTATAGAATGTAATAGTCCAGATGATTGGTTGAATGACCGTTCTGCAATCACGTAACCGTTTGCGCAGACGTATCACATGTACTCACTCGGATGTCATGTGTGCCCGGTGTACCATTGGTCGAGCTTCCTGAACGGTGATTGGATGACATGAAACTGTACCTAGTCGTGCATGGATTTCGGTCACGGAAGTCTGGATCACCATAGCCTTGTCTAGGCGAAACTAATCAGAAAAAATCTTGATTCGGGGGTGTATGGGTGGGCTGAAGTGAAGGTCCTATTCCAAAAACAGATTGATGGAAGAGGATGAGAACAACCTGTAATGGGCGTTTATTGTGATACGGTTGTGTTAGCATTGGAGTGGTCAATGAATGGACAAGGTTTTCAATCAGGAAACAAAATCCAGCTCAATTTCCGGTGTTCAAAAATGTCCGAAACAAATGCACGTTGGCAACCAGAATGCTGGCTGGTATTTGGAACAATTATGGTCCCATCTAATATTCTTGATCATTTTGTGTGTAAAATATAACTCAACCGGTCGTTTGAAATCACAATTTTAATCTCGACAAATGTGAGATAACGTCCTGCGTGTTATTGAAAACAAAATTAATAAGTCGTCGATTCGTCGTTTAAAGAAACACGATAGATTTGGATTTTTAAGTGATGGTCTATTAAAAATGAGATCGAATTCAATACATCCAATTAATTATACGGTTATATCCGTTCGCCAAAAGTTTCGGGTTCTTCACCTCCTGGGATATGAAAAACTTCCGTATGCCTCGAATAAGAAGAATTTCCGTGTCATTGTTCCGGACAACCTAATTTGTTCTTTAAACTGTTCCAGAGCGTCGTACACAACTGCAAGACATTTTGGTTTGGTGGGATGACTTTTAAGCAATTGTTGTCTATTTGTTTAGTGTCCGGTATTGGCGAGCTTGACCAAAATCGCACTGGTTATTATATTTTCTTGGATCCCGCTCTTAGCCGAGCCGGTTTATCCTTTGTGAAAATGGTTTCATCGTTTGGCCTAAACAACTTGCCGAAAATGTATTGCATTATATTGTATATGTATGTACTTTTGCGTGAACAGAAGTCCTCATTTCAGTCAAACATTCCACATCCGTGGTGATCCAGACTTCCGTGACCGAAATCCATGCACGACCAGGTACAGTTTCATGTCATCCAATCACCGTTCAGGAAGCTCGACCAATGGTACACTTGGCGCACATGACATCCGAGTGAGTACATGTGATACGTCTGCGCAAACGGTTACGTGATTGCAGAACGGTCATTCAACCAATCATCTGGACTATTACATTCTATAAAACATGCTCTAATTCCATTAGTAAACATAAGCATTTGCTTCTGTCAATTCCTGGTGTATTTCATTGGTGTCCGCAGTTGGTTGGTTGGAGCCAATTCAGTTCTGAGCAGTACATTAGGGGTTCTTGTATTTCTACATTCAGGACTATTCTGATTACCACATCTCATCAAAAGAAAGAAAAATGCAAGTAAAATTTATAACCTCCAAGGTTTCTGAAAAATTCTGAAGAAACGCGCTGTCGGTTCATTAGGATTCTGGTGAGATAGATAGCTGGGGAATTTCTGTAAAGGTAAATACGAGATGGTAATAATTGGTATGTATGTAGAACGTGTGGATGTATGAGAGCAGCATTTGGATAGATCACCATGTAAAGGATGAGTGTGGGGTCAGAGAGGATTTTCTGCGCAAATGCTTCACATGCAGACAAGTGAAGCTCACACAATTTTTTTCGATAGCAAATCAACGAGTGTAAAAGAACACAGTGTAGGCAAACTTATGTTTTCGGTGAGTTCCTTTTCAATACAGTCAAACCGAAAGTTGGATGAATCAAATTTTCGAAGTTTAAAAGACAGTCTGCCAAGTTTCTGTACAGAGTTGTAAATATGGGATGTCCGCTTTAAGTTGGCGTCAATTCTAACTCCTAAATACTTCACGGAGTCTACTATAATTTAGGGATCTCTCTTTATGACCGAGGGGTCACGGGGATGCATAGATCGAGCGAGGGAGAAAATGCATTCAAAGCACTTGGATAAGTTAAGAGACGGTTCAGAACGAACGGAAAATTCGTGGATGTACGACAGATTGTTCGACAAATTTATTAAGTCGTAAAGCACAGAAATGGCTTGGCAGAGAGCTAAGTCATTAACATATTTAAATCACTGAGCTGGAGAAATCAAGAACGGAGACAATACGGCACCCTGTAGCACTCCCGAATTGTTCACGAGCGGTTTAGACGTTTTTCTACACCAAGCCAATTATGCTGAGTTCTGTTTGTGAAGTAGTCGACGAACGACGCCAGTAGGTGCTTGGGACAGCCAAATGATTCCAGTTTACGATGGAGGAGGGAACGTGGAACAGAGTCAAAAGCGGATGAAAAAATCTAAGAAAACACAACTTACAGAATTTGATGATGCGTCTAAAGATTTGATAACGTGATGAACGTGCAAGTGAATGAACATGTAGTCATGAATGAGGTTTGGAAGCAAGCTGCAATTGTCACACGACGTTTACTAAACGAATCGTTTCGAAAATAAAGTGCTACATAGAGTAGGTGAATGACCACCGCCTCAGCTGTTCTCACATCAATCTGATCAATAGATTTCAACGGTTCCTACCGGAACTAAGTAGATCACTTGCTTGTTTAATAGCCTGTTTCACTGAATGTGATAGTTTCCCCTTACTCAGCCAGGTCGGCTTAAGCTCCTTGATTCGTCGCAATAATTGCCTTCTCTTTGTGTTGATATGTTTATTGCCAGATCTTTCTAATTACATAAGTTATCTAAGATGAGAAAAATGGTTAATTGTAATGATTGTTTTAATAGTAATAGTAGTACGCATGAAATTCGTAGAATACACCACGAAATAGGAATCACAGGACACGAATCTAGGATCGGCTATCACGGGCTGGATTACGGAAACACTGGACCGCAATGGCAGGAGCTCGTAATATCCCACGTGAACGAGACGCAAGGAAAAGGCCACAAGACTAACAATTCGTAGTTCGTTTATTGGAATAAATGAAGGCGTTTAAATAATATATACAAAGGAAGATCATCGGTTATCTAGGCTTCTGCCAATCATATTGCGGTATTGCTTGCATAATTTTGCTTCTGTCTGCACTGGCTCGGACTGGCTGGCACGATCCACCAATTGCCTGTAGTCGGAAGCCGTGACATGTAGCCGCCTCATTGATGTCACCGTTCAAATTTGATTGACCGCAGGTGTCCAGAAAATGTAACGCGCCGCTCCAGGGTAGGCGTCATCACGTAGGCCTGGATCACCACATCAATCCATCACTTTCCCCCATTCTCTGTTTGTTGTATGACAGTCTCCCTTTCGGATTGGCCGGCTCCTATCTACCTGAAAATTTTATCTTTGCATATCCAATAAAAAGGAAGTAAAAATGAAAAAGAAAAGAATGATCGAAAAAAACGAGGAGAGAACAAACAATGTTCCTTTAATATTTGCCGATATGATCCGTAGCCTTGCTTCCGCGTTCCTCAAGAGAAACTTACCACATACATTCCGATACTACTTGTTCTACAATAAGCGTAGTATATTTGCTTTTATGCCGTTATATACACGTGATTATGATCAATTCCCATGGTCTATTGGTGTATTTTTAGCGTTCGAACTGAACTTAAAAAGTACTTGAGATTCAATAAATATACTTGAGAAACACTGCAATAAGCGTTTACCTGTACGCCTAATTGGCATAGCCGAAATATCAAGAGTTCGAGACACACGATCAAGCCATCTACCCCCTAAAAAATCCACTTTTCTTTTTCATCGATTTCCACACCGTGTCCTCATCTGATGAACATCAGCACCATTGTATTGATCGTTTAGTTGCGGCAGTTCGTGAGAGTTCACCCAGTATCCTTGATTGGTGTTATGATCTGGCTAGAACGAGTGGTCGCTTATGAATAGGCGATGGGACGAAACGGATCGATCAAAAGCTAAAAAAACCTGGCATTAAGTGTATCCCTGTACCTGTGCCACGGCGAAAAAACGTGCACCTGCGGATGAACTACTACACCGGATGCAGAGGATAATTGCTATTCTCCATTTGTTATACTTGTGTCTCACCATTCGAACACAATCAACGACCACACCAGTCCCATCTAACTCATCCGTCAGTCCAAGCACGGAATCTAATGGGACCGGGACAACCGAAACCACGACACAGTCGACACGACAACCTCTGTCTGTTCTCTACCCGATCAATTCATCAACCCCGTTGACGGGAATCGGGCAACGTAATCAAAGCACACAATTGCGACATCTTATCACAGTACGATACAAGCGACTCAACTATGTGATGCCACAAAATTTGACCCTGCCGTTTGACGAAGCCGAACTACACTGTCGACGGGAATTCGGTGATGACATGCATTTAGTGTCAGTTCACTCTGGCGAGGAATGGGTGAGTCTGGCGGTGGTGGAGGTGACCGATTTGTTCCGACTGAGTGGACTGATTGACTCCTACCATTCCTGTGTGTGTGTGCTTGTGTGTCTGGTCTCGATGATATTTATACACGAATCCAGTTCGATGAACCGAAGAAGATACGGCTCAAAATATCTTATTAATTAATCACACAAATGTACCATAGTGGCCAATAATTCAGGAACACAGAGATAAACAGCGGTGGAATGACTGAGGGAACAATCACTTGTATGTTCCGGAATTATTGAATATACTGTACCGATTATTTTGTACTAACTTAATTTGGAAGCATTCCCGACCGGGATGAGTATGGCACTGTTACTTATCTGTGAACCATGCTATATATCTCATATTTCCACACGCGTCTGACGCCAGACCGTGTGCCCATCAAATCATCTTATGGAAAAGAAAAACGTTCCATGATTTGCATGTGCACCCAATACTGCCAGGTTGCCCATGCCAAGGCAGGTGAATTTTCTTCGGGGGGATTTATAACAGGAGTCTTTGGCTAAGCTACACGGAAGCGCGGTGTGCGAATATTACAATTCATGGGGAACCATTGTCCAGTTCATCGGATGTTGACTTTTTGTCCTCTCACTTGAGTCAGGGAAAACGCACACGAGAAGGTAGTGAGCGGAGGCTTCGTCAGCAGAGGCTTTTCGAGACGCAAGGGCAGATTGACCAGTCAGAATCCAAGACACCCAACCCCCGGACTATACTGAGGCCTCTGGTGTACGACTTATTCCTTACTGGTGCTTTGTTATGATAAAAAGGGACAGTTGAATGACGCCGGATTCTGACATTTTCAAAACACCGCGTGTGCCGGCAGTTAGACCTCAAATACAGACATTTAATGGCATATATTGCTAATTCATCCTGGGAAATGAGACCCCGGGTTCGGAGACGTAGAATGTTCAAAAAATCGGAACCGGTATGCACAGTTGTACAGGTGTACTTTTAGGTTGTTCCGACAACTCTTGATCCCGAATACGGGAAGCTGCATTGTTTCTTTAACTCAACAAGCAAGTGTACGCAATAAGAGAAACAATTTGGTGACTTGAAGAGAAACTTCGCGCGCGCGAGAGAGAGAGATAATGAAAGGAGCGGGAACTGCAACAGTCTTTTGAAAAATCCTGAGAACAGAAACTTTGTCCGCAACACTGAATTTCTCACTGATCTGCTCTACTGAATTTAAATCACATCTCCAAAGAACGGAACTTTTCTTTTACACACTTTTCTTCAGTTTGACGAACGACAGATGAGGTAGAACCCATAGTCACGAGGACCTGCTCTTCGTTGACAAAAACCGGTAACCTAAGCCACGTGGGACTTGGAGTGGTGACCCACATAAGGCCCCGATAAGTTAGGTGTGGTATTAAACCTGACAACAGCAAATCTGCGTACCAGCAAATTTGTGTGGCGGTGGCGGGCTGGAGCCCTGGACCAGAGTTCAAAGCACACCAGTGACAGCGATTAAACCACCGCGCATGAAAACACAATACCCCAGCTTCAGGACTTGGCGCGGTATATAACGCCCCCGATAGGATATTCATGTTACTCGGTAAACGAAAACTATGCCCTCCGCCGTAATCTGAGATCTGCGGTTCCATATATATCTGTCGGATTGGGTTAGATCACCTAGTACATCGGACGAACATGAATTGATAGCTTTCTCTGGAACAGATTTTTCTTCATCAGTATCAAAAGCGTATATGCACGACCTGTTCCGTAATTCGGTTTTTTTTTGGTCGTCAGTTATCTCCTCTCACTTGATTATTGCGTATGATCCATCGGTTGCGACTGTGCATGTTTCTGCTCAATTGACAGTGTCCAGCGTTTCTTTTTTTGTTGCTTTGTTTCAACGAACCACGCAAAGTACAACACACCACACTAACAGACGAGGCCCAGTGGTACCGGCAACAAACTATCACTCCGGAAGACGTATGTTCAAACGTCATCATCATCAACGCCTGATTTTCCCCATTCACTGTGTGTTCTACGGCAGCCGCTCGCTTCCCTACTCCTGAAAATGGTATCATTGTGTACTCAATAAAAGGAGGCAGAAATGAAAATAAAATGGGAAACTTAAAGGACTACAAATTACGTTAGTATGTCAATCGGTACAGTAAAATAGGCATGTAACATAAACACTGAACGCAGTAAGGAACAAAAACGTTTCGTGGGAAATTCACTGCGATGCCACTGACACACAGGCCTATCGTTTGATTCCCGCATTATAGTAGTTGTACAAGACGAGAGATGTGAGAGGATATTCGTATGAATCGCCTATTTCGATCACATTTAAAGTCCGCATAGACCGGGTTAAACACATAATCCCATTGGCCATCTACTTCTATGCGTTCAGACCATTACCTACCCAGATTGCGAAGTACTACTCACCTTTACGAGTAGTATTTTGAATTGCGCCAAAAGAAATGTGATCACCGGTTTCCCTCAACGGTCAAAAATGAACAAGACATCGTAGAAGAATAATTGTTCAGAATTGCAACTACACTAAATACGCATCTAACTTCGGAACGTTCTATTAATTATCCTGTGTGCTTGTAGGAATTATGATAACCTATTCCAAATAAGACGTTTTGTTGTATGTACCCCAATTAAACGATACCCTTACGGTTTTTCGCAATGAATAACTCCTCTCGTCTCTGCACTACCTTGTGGATATATAACACAGTTTGATTCAAAAGCACATTCCACTTTCTTCTACTTTAAAACGGTGACCAGAAAAACCACATTCGGAGACACAAGCTGAAACAATCGTAGCTTGTGACTTCAATCTGGGCCTGCTCGAAAAGCTTGTCTGATGCGCTGTCCTGACAACCGGGTAGAAATGATTCGATCAAAGAGCGGTTCGAAGACGAGAATCCGGTCGGATCATGCAAACGGTCAAATTTGTCAGGGCAGAATCAATCGTTTTATCGATTGACCGATCGACAGTAATATCACTCGTTCGCTTACGCACATTTAAGCGCAGTTCAATAAAAAAAATAAAGGATCCAGTCAATGCTCAATCCAACGCTAATCTGGTTTTAGTCATCAAAATGTACGTGCGCATGCCGATTAGCATGCGAAAAAACAAACTGACTGCGTTGATGGAATCTGTCTTTGCATTAGAAATAACAGACACATTTTCGTCACGGGCATGTTTTTTTTAACCGCACAGCGGTACCATTCGTATCCGACCGAACTGTTTTCGTCTTAAAGCGGTGTTCTCTTCACCCAACTCTAGCCCTGGTGAAGTTTAAGTGATTCACAAGCCAATTGTTATCAATCGGCAAACTGCGTGACCTGTTGATCGTTTATTGCAAGATAGACAAAGGCAGAGAAACGGAATCACAAATACACATATCTGAAGCAGAGTAGTTATGTTTTAAAGTATTGAGCTTGGATTAGCACCCATTCGATTGATGCGTTAGGACGGAGATCACAGAACCCGTCCAGCCAGGCACGGATCCGCGTCACACACCACAATCGCGTTCGCGACGCCCAAGGCAAGGGGATTCCGGATTGGATGACTAGGACGAACCAGATAGCTGTCATTCGATTGACCAATCGCCGTTTCAAGGACGCGATCTGATTGGTCCTTCACCACGGCACTCCCGTACGCCCAATCACGTAGTGATCATAGAATACACTTTGATTGTTGTTCTCCCCTTGTGTTCTCTCTCCCTCGCTATTGTCGGGGCCTAAGAGAAGGGCACCACCCGGGTTGGTCGTACGTCTAACCCGAACACAAAACAATCTCACGAAAGAGTGGGGCTTGGTAGTCGAACAGTTCAACGATTTTTTCACATGGGTTTTTCAGATACACGCTGAATTCCCTATACTGATTTCGACGGACGTTAAGGATACATGCTCCACCCGCTTTTTATCACTCAAGGCCACATTCGCTTACCTGCGAAGTATTAGAAATTTTTTTATATCATAATAAACCATAACTAAGCTTTCCTGGCTACTTAGAAAAAAGTTGATTTTGGTCGTTTTTGTTCTATTTTGTAACCTTGGCTCACGTCACCGTTCAGCACCCCTTAACAACACTTTTCGTGAAAATGAAGATACTACTTACAAGTAGTATAAACTTATCACCCACTTTACGAACCGAAAAAGGCAAAGAATAATATATTAAATCGTAAATGACGTTCAACATGAATGCAACTGATGGAAGTGTCGTAAATAGATGTCAATGTCATTATTAAACTTTTGTACGGAAAATTAAACCACATGCAGTACTATATCTCATCCAAGTGTTCCCATATAACTTCACCCACTGACCCGGTAACTTTTCTAAATTGCCTTTTAATGTGACTCGAAAGGACTCATTATTATTCTTATAGGGCTCAAAAAACCTTCTATGTGTTTCATGCTTATGTGTAGTTAACCAAGGGAATACAATGATCTGTATCCGGCCCAATGATCCAGGCTGGATCCAACGTTGGCTAATGGGCCGAAAAACCTCCGCGGGCGGTTCTACACTCCTTTGAGAGTATCTTTTTTCAAGTTACGGTAGGTAGTACGTTCCGAACATCCACACAAGGAGTGTCGGACGACCTCGATCGTATTGGCATTTAACAGAAACACTTTCATACACTTCGACAACGACACCAACACCGCCCAGTTGCATAGATGGTGAGCACACGTCTCAACACAAACCTCTGCTTGAATTTGGTGGAGCATACGGTACATGTTCGAGCCGTCGGACAGGTTTCAAGGTCACAAAATAAAACAGATCATGCAAAAATGCATCCTCATGTTTCACGAAAGTAAACTTTGAATAATATATGTAAAATGTTAAAACATCTTTAAAAATAGTTAAAAGTGATCCCTTTTAGAATGATTCAAGAATAAGCAAATAACAAGGGGGCTTCCGATAGTATCGTGCGCCGTAACCTTGACGCGGTAAAGGGCCGATCGAACCTGCAATTTTCTGGAGCAGATCGAGTGGTTGGCAAGTGTTGATTATCTGCAGTACTTAGGACTACTTCCACGTCCAGGGTTCCATAGGTGAAATGGTTTGAGACCATTTTCATTAAGCCCAATAAAGATTATGGTTCAACTGTTCATATGAAATATTTCCCAATGACATTTGAACCCTCCAGGCACACAATGAATACAGTTATCCCTGATAATTTCTAATTTTTCACCACTTTTTTGTTAGTCCTATCCGTTTATAAATTTTACATCTCTATTGCCGTTTATTGTTGTCATATTATTATACCATAATTAGACTTTGAAATAGGTGACTTGAGCCTTTTTGTCTAATATACTACTTATCAGTAGTTGATATAAAACTGCATAAATTCCTTAACATCCGCCCTGATTTCGCTTCAAAATGTTGGAAGAAGCTGCGAAAGGTTTCCATGTGAGCAACGCAAAATATCACCGATACACAAATGCTAAATCTGGTCTTGTCGAGCAACATCTGCCTAAAAACCCGCATCGAGAGTTATCACTGTGTCCAGGAATGAGATTTTGTCTCACTGGTGTACAATGAGTAGTTGGGCTCCCTCATTTACCCGATTCTGTGAGTGGCGAAGATTGAATGCATCCCGCCTACGATTCAGTGAGTTCTCATCTATCTAATGTGGAACAGAACGGTAACTTTGATTGAAAAAGCGACTGAATCGGTCCAGTGGGATGAGCGAGTGGCTACTGATGTCAACGAAATACGCTTCTACTTCACGTTCGTTGCACTTGGCTGAAACCATTCTGAAATAACGATAATGTGTCTAAACAAAAAGGATTATTCATCACTTTATTGCTGCTTTGGTAGAGATGCCTCCGAAAGCCTCAGTATAGTCGGGGATGGATGTCTAGGGTTGTGGCCGATCAACGTGCCCTTGCACCTCACAAAATGCTCTCATACGCGACCAACAATCTAAAACATTCTCTACTGAGGAAGACCTAGTCAATACCTTCTGGAGAGTTGTTCAAGTGAGCGGACGAAACGCCAATATCCGGAGCTATATTCGGGTTCATGAACCCTTGGTATTTCACCTACGGGAGTTGGTTAAAAACCCGTCCATGTCCCGCAGGGCTTAGGTTGCCGGTTTCCACCACTGAACAGCAGACAGGTCCCTGTGACTATGGGGCTCGCCCCGTCTGCTGTTCATCAAACGTAGATGCGTAATGAAACAAACTGGCGGTTTTTGATAATGGAACTTTGTGTAGTTTGGCACATATGGTATAGAGTGATTAGGTTAGTAACCTAGATGTAAGCCACTCAGCGTTTGGAAATCCAATTCGGGATAAATTCGATAGCACATCCAATTCAGATTGGTTGGCTTCGCTGATTAAGACAAGCATTGCACATGCTCAGCTGTGGTCTGCCGCACCGTGCCTTATTTGCTGTGGCCACTGTGGGATGAATAAAATCACGAAGAGATCAACAGATGACGTGGAAATGCAGGCCTGAATAGTTACACAGCTCTTTTCCGACACGGAATTCAAGAAAATCGGTAACTGATTATAGTTAGAATTACTGGCAAGAGCCAGACAAAAGTTGCGTGCCTGTAGTCATTTCTTATCAGGTAAGACCGTTTGAAAAGTTGTGCATAAACAGTGATATTGTGCACTTAGTATGTGAACATAAAGGCTCACGTTCTCCGTCCTTCAAAACAAACCCAATCCCCTTCCACCTTCGACAATCTCATCTACTTTGAAAGTATTGTGTTTAACAGCGATCGGTGAAGTTTGCTTTACTCTATTTCGTTGTAATAAGATGATGATGATGGTAATAATGATGTGATAACAAGATTTGTAACTTTGCAAAACGAGTAAAAACGTGCCCTCGGAGCGATTACCGTAGTTTAACGGCTCCTATCACTTTCAAACCGATTGACATTTGACTACTCACAATTTTATCAGTAGTTTATTAACTTCGCACAATATTTGCCCCCTTTATGGTTTATCCCTATTCAGGCAATGATTGAGAAAGTATTCGGACAGTTTACGTCTTCCGGACTGTGGTTAGGCGGTACGATGACCAAAGCAAGACTGCGCAAATTCCACTTCGAATGGAAAGATTTTACTCCCTTCGATTACCACCGCTTCACAATGGGAGAACGTAAAAGATGGCGAACAATTGCGAAATACAGCCATAACGGTTGTATACAGGCGAATGTGGGCTGTTCTGAACAAAGCAATTGGTATGTGGATTCCACACCGTGTCTCGAGATGCGCGATTTTATTTGCAAGCAATCAGTCCCGCTTGACGTCGATTCATTCTCGTCGGCCGGGTTGAGCATGAAATCTGCCCTATCGGCCCTACTCACGTATCTTCCCTGGTTGTCAGCTCAAACGTATATGCCCACAAACGCTTGGTCCGCACTGTCAGCCTGGCCGAATTTGGCCTCGTTTTATCGGGGCGATAATTCTTATTTGTACACGGGGAACTCGAGAAGTGTGACACCGAAAACCAACACAACAAAACCGGCGGAACCCAAATCGAAAAAAAATGAAAGAGAGAATGCGTTCAACCAAACCGGCAGCACCACTGCCGTCCCAGTTGTTACTGGTGTTTCAAACACAACAACAACAAGAACAACAACTCCACCGACGACGAAAACAACAACAACAACCAGTGTCACCACAAAAAACACTACCGTCTCGACGAAGTCTGCGCGTAAACAGAGAAAACGGAAAAAGTAAACTGTGGCTAAAACCAAACCAATCGACAACAAGAGACAGAATACACTGCAGAAGGAATGTCAGTAGTTTTCCCCTATTCGAGCACCACC
>UZAN01046669.1:8570-18721 GCA_900618425.1 Echinostoma caproni
TCACGCGCGTGTGACGGCTGGGGTTGGCTCACGCGCGTGATGAGTGAACCGTTGGACGCAATCTGACGATGCTTGCAGTGAAGTTTTGTGGGAGAAAATATACTCTTCGAGAAGACCGAGTTTGGTCTCATTTGCTAGTTCATCCGGCGTGCACTTGAGATCATCTTTGATGGTATTTCTTATGCCAATTAGGACGAGTGTGAGTGCCTCCGTCCATGAAATGACGGAATGTGCAATACATGTAAAACGTCTATGAGTCATTTTAATAAATAAATTACAGTTAAGTTTTCTACTGTGACCTTGTTATCTTACAACTGATGCATTTGCAAAAATCGTTGAAATCGCAAAATTGTACAATTTAATGGCATGTGGCTAATAGAAGCAGTGACACAAGTGAATATTATCTCAGATATGTTGCATTTGATGTGGGGCAATATCATATTCAATCCCGTGAATGAGGCTGGAGGAATAAAACATTGAGAGAAACAAATGTATTGAAAATCAGGATGTTGCACGAGTTTGGTCAATAATTGTAAGTGCAGTCTTAAGCTGTTGATGAAAACGTTCGTCCAGGCTGTTGCCGGCCGGATGATATGCTGTGATGCGTGTACGTTGGCACCATAATTTGGCTGTTAGTGAGTTGAATAATGTGGACTCAAATTGAGGGCCGCGATCTGCAGGCAACGTAGTGGGACAACCAATATTCGCTACCCAACGCTCAACGAACGCCTTAGTTACGGTTTCAGTCGATACGTCCGTGGTCGGGACTGCTTCTGGTCAACGCCTGAAACAACCTACGCAGGTCAGAAGGTAAGTAAAACCTTGTGATGGTGGTAACGTTCCGACTATATCTATGTACGTGACCAAACCTGGCATAGAGAGTACCAAAAGTACCAAGATGGCAAGTAGTGTGTCTGGTTAACTTAGATTTCTGGCATGCCAAACAGTAACGTGCCCAACGACGCGCATCTTTGTGCATGGATTGCCGGACCAAACGTTGGCTGATCAATACTGAACTAGCCTGAATTTGTGGATGAGACAGGTTGTGCAGGGTGTCAAAAATTACCCTACACATCTGCACGGGTATCCAAGGACCAGGTGGAGTGCGTGAAACGTCACACCAGATCATGCCCTCAGAAGTGGTTAGTGGCAAAGGCTGAAGATTTAAAGAGGACTTCAATGCGTTTAGCAGGTCTGGGTTGGAATCTTGCAGTTGTGCCATCCGTGTCAAATCGATCAGCCTTACATCCATTCTAGATCCAGTACATTTGTCAACCTACGTGGCTGATCAGTGGAATTAGATATTCATCTGGTGAAAACCTGCACTAGGTTTGCCACCCATAATATTGAACATCTCAGCCCTATCGTCAATTCACAATTCTTCTCATCCCACCCAATCACGTGGCACATGCTGACCAGCCAGCAGTGTTCACTTTTACACCCATTCCGGATCCAGTACACTGGTCAACCTACGTAGCTGATCAGTGGAATAGATATTCTTCTGGTGAATACGTTTTTTTCCACATGTCTAATCTTGTTTTTATGCCGCATTGACAAATTGGATTTTTTCAGTTCGCCTTTGTTGCCATTGCTTGGTCTGTCTAGTTGGCAATATTTGGTACCTCTTTTACAGATATCGGTTAGTAGTCATCTTCTTCAACTCCGGGAACTTCTAAGATTAAATTGCACGATAACTGGCATGCTTCCTTCCCTCCCACTCGCTCATCAGCTTGGTTAAATCCTAGACTGTTTTGCGTTTCTGTGTTCCTTTCCAGAGATCCGCTGCTGTAAGGAAAGGGGCGTCTTCGGTTAGATTCGCAAGATATCCAGTAATGAAATAATTGGGAGTATAACTGAAAAAACTAGAAGCAAGATACAATAACATCTTCCAACGACTGCACTGCTTTCCCATCATGCTCTCTGACTGACCCTCACTTCTGTCCATTCCCGTCCAACGATCTGCAGGCTGTCTCTTGTTATTCTACTCACTGATTGTCGCATTTCCAATTATCTCATCTATCATCCCGTATAGCGATTCTTGTTTTTCGTTCTACTTCCACCGACTTGTTCTTTTGGAGCATCCCGCCANCGCCATCTCAAGCCTTTTTTCTCTAATACCTTGTCCACTCTGTGTTCCAATGTAATTATGTTCACTGCGACCTTCAATTTTTTTTCTTCTTTTTTCCTTTCGGGCCTCTCCTGTACGGAGGATTATGTTGTGCTTTTGATCATGCTTCTGCATGCCTCACGTGGCTCCGTGAAATATACACATCATTATCATTATCATTATCACGTTACCGGAAACTACCGTTATACGTGATAGAGCATCAGCACTGACATTATCCATATCCGCAACGTGTCGAATGTCAGTAGTGAATTGCGACACGTAGTCCAAGTGACTCATCTGTCAAAGAGAGCATTTGTCGTTAGGGGATTTGAAAGCGTGTGTGAGTGGCTTATTGTCAGTAAAGATGATGAAATCATGATATTCTAGTGAATAACGAAAATGACGAACAGTCAGGTATGCAGCGAATAGTTCACGACCAAAGATGCTGTACCTAGTGGCTTCGCCCGAAAAACGTTGTGAGTAGAAACCTAAAGGTTGCCATGCACTCTTTTCACTGTTGGAGGGCTGCACCGGCCGCGATATTTGACGCGTCTACCGCTAAAATTGGCTTTTCACCAGGGTCCTGATGTGCCAGTAAAACAGTATTGGAGACGGCTGATTTAATGGCATTGAAAAGATGTTGTGCTGATGCATTTATTTCGATAAGCTTGGGGTTTCCCCTGAGCATGTCAGTAAGTGAACAAACTACCTGGGCGCATTGTGGGATGAACCTACGATACAAGTTGATCATCCTCAAGAAACGACGGAGTTAGATCGCTGTCTTAGGTGGGGGGAAATCGCGAATTGCTGCGATTTTGTTCTCGACCGAATGGAATCCTTGACGATCGATTTAGTGACCAAGAAAAACTAAGGATTCACGGCCTAACTCTAGTTAGGAGCATTAACGGTAATACCATGTTGCTGTAGACGTTGACAAAGGGTACGTAACTGCACTTCTTGTTTGGCGGCGCCCTTAATTGAGATAATTATTTCGTCCAAATACGGAAAAACAAAATCTAATCCGCGATGGACCTCAACGACGAAACATTGAAACAGCTGTGCAGCATTGCGCAGTTCGAACGGCATTCGAAGGAATTCGAAAAGGCCAAACGTAATGATGACAGCGGTTTTAGACACATCCTCTGGGTCGATAGATATTTGGTTATAAGCTGTAACCAAATAAATCTTACTAAATATTGACTTACGCTTAAGGCTAGCTGTTAAATCGCGGATGTGTGGGATCGGATAACGATCCGGGATGGTGAAACTATTGATTCCACGGTAATCCCCGCGTGGGCGTCATTCTCTTACAGCCTTCTCAGGCACCATTTGGAGTGGCGAGGCCCACTGGCTTTGCGAAGGGCGCATTATACCCACTGTAGTAACATTATTTTTGCTTTCCAACATTATCTCCTTGACGCATGTAAAGACCCTATTTTATTTTACCGTCCTCCTTTTCAAGAACCTATATGATCCCAAACTTGGCGCAATTTCCGGTGAGTTCTACTGTTCACTTTGCTCTCTGTACGCTCTCCACTGCAGGTCACATTATAATACAAAATCTGGTACCCGACTTCCTTCTCAATTCGTACTCTCTCTGAGAAACGTTCGATAAGCCCGATCTGTTGAATTTTGTGAACGCGTGGTAACTTCAGCCCGACTTAGTATGCTAAACCATGTTAAGCATTACGTCGAACTCTCTTTTGGCTAAAGCCAACTTATCTGGTGCCAAACGACGTGCGCGGCAATGTACGGGTGGAGAGGGGAGGCAAAATTGTAGAAATTGGTTGGAAACAACCCTCTAACAAACGCTACAGCCCAAAATGTACCGTGCTGTTTGAGACGGGGCTTATTGCCACAGCATCAGTTGCTAAGCCTTTTACCGAGTTGGTGCTGTCGAGGTGGAGGCGGTAGCTTATTTCGACAACAAGGCCGTGATGTGCTAGGAAATATATTCCAGGAACATGAAGAAGGACTTCAACATTCAAGATTGGCCACTCAACTGCTTTAGGCAAGTGAAAATCTACAGTGAGGTTCCTGGAAGCAAATGTACATATTTTTCAACCGTTAGCCGGTATCAAGGTGATTGCTTGAGCTGGGAGCCCAGCTTCAGTCGAGGACGGCGGAATGACACTCGCTTTCGCATCGGTGTCCACTAGGAATTACACACCAATAATGGTGTCCCCAGCGTGGAAAAGGCGTCTCCTAGTTCGTGTGCCAACGAATGATGCCCTAATAGGTCGTCGGCCTAGTCCTTTCCCGAAACGGGTTGACCTTTCCACGAGCACGGGGGGACGCATCTTGAGCAAAACTTATATGGAACCAACAGTATTTCTAACTATTGTTTGGCGACTTGGATCTACGGCGACTGCTCGATTAGTGGTTTTCCACTAAGAAGTGAGCCTCTAGATTTTCTATCCGTACCAAAACCGCTTAGTGTTTCGATGAAAACCTGGGAAAGGCCGTCGACATATGTGGCTGGAAGGACTGCGGGGGTTACCGCGGTGACCGTGGGTTTACGATATTGCATGGCACGATCTGCCATAACCGTCAAACGCTCAATGGGCATATCTTGCATTGGCGCAAGAAGGAATTGGACGTCCTGTGGTAACTTTGTAACCGCAGTTTCCCAACAAATGCGTAGTTGTGTGGGATGTTGCCCATTTCATTACACATGAGCCTCCAAATTTGTGAAGACTCACGGTCACCCAAAGACATCTCTGGGAGTACGAGTCGGATTTGCTCTTATCTAGAGCTTCCCGTGCGTTCTAGTATGGCGTCCCGTAGGTTTTCGAAAGGCCGATCTTCGGGGGGTTCTAAAACTACATCCGAAACCTCGTCTAATAGGTATTCAGGCAACGAAGAAACGACGTGATGGAACTTGGTCTTTGAGGACTTACTGTTCCTAGTTGCACATTGTGCTTCGAGGACCGCAAACCACGTTCTAAGGTTAGATGTCCAGAAGGGAGAGGGTTGGAAAGTAGCGGCCACCACGGGAGCAGTTTCGTCGGATAAATCTAATAAATCCGTGACGAAAATAAAAGCCACTGAGTGGCGGACGTTAAGGATGCATAAACCCCCGTTTTTTACCACTCAAGGCCACTTTGGTTTACCTGCGGCGTTTTAAAAAATAATGTTGGTGTTCCTATTGCAATAACCGATATCAAAGATTTCTTAGCTAATTATAAAAAATTGATTTTTGGCATTTTTGTTTTATTTTGTGACCTTGATACGGTAAGGGGCGGCGCCAACCTTCAGAATTTTCTGGAACAAGTTGAGTGTTTGGCATGTGTTGATTATTCGAAGGAATGAGGACTACTTCCAAGTCTATGGTTCCGTAGGTGAAATGGTTTCAAAACATTTTCATGAGGTTCAATTTTCCATACTAGATGTTTCCCAATGACATTTTAACTTTCCAGGCACACATCAAAAGGAGTTATACCTGTTTACTTCGCAATTTTTCGCCACTGTTTGTTAGTCCTATGCTTTTATAAATTTTACATTTTTGTTGTCTTTTGTTGTTATCATCTTATATTTTACACCATTTTAAAACTCATAAATAGGTGACTCGTGTTTTCTCTCTCATACTACTTACTTATTATTAAAATTGTATAAATTCCATTGGGAGGATGGATCTATAACGTCGTTCCGCTGAATAGTCATTTGTAAAATATGCGATCTTAAATAACTCTGTCAAAAAATCTAGAGTTTAAACAGCGATAACGGTGAAGTGAAAATACTACCAAAGATTCGCTAAAATTTTCTAAATGAAACAATTCCAAAGATATATAACGAACTCACCAAAACCTGATGTTTTTCAAAATGAACTGAGGCCGTTGTATGCAGGCTCACTAATTCAGTGACTAGGCGGCCACTGATGTTCGTTAGAGCGTCACTAATGTTTGCTCACGTTCATTATGGATATCCGTCCCAAGAAGAAATAGAATCAAGGGTTAGGATTGTAGAAACTATCTATTGTGAAACCTCCGAAAGGTTGGAAGTATATTTCGCTAGGCCTAGGCTGTTATTTAAGCAACGGCAGCGGAAACCTGAAAATAGATCTGATCAATACAAGGAAGGTGTGCGATACAGACCTCACCGTGAGGAATTGTGTCAGTGCGGTCTTTTCAAGCTCATTAAAAGCACGATAATGATTAAAGTGATACTTCATTCTGGAAGTGCTCAAGTTGCCACATATAGCAAAGAAACTTCCTCTAGAAGATCAATATCGCCAGATAATGGTGCCACGTGCTAAATCTCGAAGGTACACTTGATTGTGCCCGGTAGAGCAAAAGGGTCCTTATTTTAGAAGGAAAAGCATAACGGTATCCTCACTTTTGTAATTAATCTACCTGACCGATAGGCTACTTGATATCTGAACCTTGATGGTTCTGATAAGTATGCCATGGTTAGGTAACAATGTCCAGATAGTCCTCGATTATACGGGACTGGTTAGAAACCGAGGCTGTCCTGATGCTAGTCACCAGTGTGGGGTGAAGCGGCTTTTAATCCGTGATTTGATGATCACGTCGAGCTTGAATGGATCTATCGGGAAATTAAGAGAAAAACAAGAAATAAGAAAAGAAAACTACCGTTATCAAACTGTCGATTGAAGAACCGCTTCAGTTGCACTGGGTTTAATTGAACAAGTCTTCCGGGGAGGCGATTCCAGAAGTTTACCACTCTGTTGATGAGGAAATGTCACTTCACATTCAACCTAGTTCTATTCTTTTCTAAGTGACATTCGTGGTCCTTTAGTTCTCTCGTGAATCTCAGAGGTAGGAGACCTGAATCGGCGTTCTTCGTTTATCTGAGGACTTCGATCAGGTCTCTTCTTAGACGTGTCCTACGCATAGAGGAGAGGTTCAGGTGCTGAAGCCGGTCTTCGTAGGATAGCCCTTTGGTTTTGCGAGCCATTCTAGTGGCTATCCATTGCAATTTTTCCATCCTGTCTACGTCCGATACTCGGCAGGGAGCCCAAGCGTGGACGCAGTATTCTAGGTGGGGTCTGACGAGTGCCATACACAGGGGGATGAGTACATCGGCTTCTCTGCTGGTTACTGCAGCTCTGAGTGCGAACAGCTCTCTCCTGGCGTTGTGGGCTGCTTCGGCGCATTGTTCACTGGGTACGAAGCTGGCTGAGATTGTAATCCCAAGGTCCTTGACAGACCTCACTTGTTTCAGAGTATGTGCTCCTTGATTTGGAAGCGTAAGCCGCAGAGGGGGTTTTGGAGTATTTTTGCCTAGAACAAAATATTTGGTTGCTTTCAGCGGTAGATCCCACCTTACCATCCACGCTGAGAGCCTGTCTTAATCGTTTTGTATTGGTTGGCGACTGGACGAGCCGCCAACTATTTTGACTCCGTCTGCGTAGATGAGACATGGATTTGAGACCTTCTCGGTAAATTCGTTGAAAATACGAGAAAGAGTAGTGGTCCTATTATTGACCCTTGGGGGACAGCCCTAGTCGCTTTCCCTTCGCTGGAGATCGTGGATCGCATTTTCACCTGGTATGTACGATCGTGGAGTAGACTGGCTATTCAGCTACATAGCTGGGCTGGAATCCCTGTACCCCTTAATTTATGCAGTAACAGCACGTGGTTACCGGAGTCGAACGCCTTTCGGAAGTCGAGGTTGCAAACTTCGACGGTTTCTTCCTTGTCTAGCCTGCGTGTTGCTTAGAGGTTGGTCAGACAGGATTGACCATTGAGGAATCCGTGCTGTGCTTTCGAGAAGAACTGCATGCCTACTAGGGACTCTGCTAGTATTTTTCTATTATACGCTCCATCACTTTATTTCAAGCTGTTTCGGGCTGGTCTCGATATGCTGGCTGCTTCATTTCTTAGCATTTATTAAACGCCAGTTAGAGAATGATTCTAGGACCGTGTATCGGTGCCAAGCAGCCTTGCGTTTCCGTAACGCCTTACGCACTTTGGCCGTAAACCAGGACTTTAGCATTTGGTTTTTCAACTCTGTCAACGGTGCTTGTCTATCCGTCAATCTAATTATATTTTGTTTGATGACCTGCCACATTGACTCCGCGGTCGGTGTGCCATCGGTTACCCAACTGAGTTCACCGGTGTCTCTTAAATGTGCGACGTGGTCGATTTTACTGTATCATCTAGCTACCCTACTTCGTGTCGCGGGAAGCTTCAGCATAAGGTGGAATAAGATCATGATGTGATTACTTTTTTTTAGTAGATTCTAGCGGAGTAGCTTTTGGACTTCGCTTTTGCTCCGCGTAATCAGTAGATCTGAGATCGACGGGATTTGCCATTCTGTGAGTCTGGTTGGACACGTGATGTGCTGATGCAGCCGGCCTTCGTGCAACAGCTGAGGCCGTCGTTGGTTTCGGTTTCCCATTGTATCTCTGGGGCGTTAAAGTCTTCCATGATACATAATTGGGGAGTCTTTATCAGGTCTAGAAGTTTATAAATCAGCTCAACGATTTCGAGCGGCGTCATTCAAGGGCTTTGGTAACCCCCTATCATGTTAGTACTGTCGAAGAGCCTAACGAACATGCTCCCAGCTGGACATTTTTGGATTCGTAGGTGGGAAGGATTGGTGCTTGTTTATTGTGGTCTCTTACCGCGTCCTTGAAGCCGGAAGTGGCGTGGCATTCCAATTATTAGGTTCTCTAAAAAAGACCAATTTTTAGATGTATTTTAGAAAAAGAGTGGTGTCGAATTTAGCTAAAATGGAACAGATTTTGCTTTCATCTGATTCTGAATGGTTTATTAAAATTTAATTTGCTTTAATTAACCTCAATTGGCTTTGTCCGGAAAGTATAAATAACGCAACCTAATTCCGACGATCACTTTCACGCTCGTACCAACGAAAGGGTCGATTTTGAATGAATGGTAAAATATTGTTATGGATCGCTGGACGAATTCTTTGAGGACTTCCGTGAATTCCAAACGGTTACCTGCACTTACTTCTACGTTTGTGCATCGATGACAGCCAAACAACTGATACGAAAGAAAAGGTTTTGTCGGAAATGAGCCTGCCTTATGGTTTTTCGTACTATTTCATCAAATATTACTGTGTACATCACATTAGAAGCGGCGCAAATGCAACCAGGTAATTATGGCCCCCATTTTTAATTTATTTAACCCTTTTTAGGCTGCAAAATATCGATTGTCCGGCATTCGTTGGAATTCGCGCGGTCGGGGTTGTCTGGTTCATAACCATGACTTCCATATGAGTAAGCGGGATTTGTATATAAGTAATCTTCGTCTATCTGGGGAACAGGAAGAGGAAGTGTGTACTTTGATGAACAATTTTAGAACTACTCACGAGCTAAGAAATTTGGCTACACATAGGTTTAAGGGACCATCAACTACGGCTGATATGAGCTCCATACGTCTACGAAGGTCTCAGTCGGATTCACGTGGCGATGCTGTGAAAGTAAGAGATATGCTGTAGAATGAGATATAGATTAAAATAGGTCTGAATTAAGGCGTTGTTCGTCACATTTATTTTGTTTCTAAGATTCTGTTGCACTGCGTCCCCAGGTTTAATGATGTTTTGTTAGCGGACGCTACACATCAGCTAAATTGTGGCGGGTACGTGCTTTGGCATGCTATGCCGGCTTAGGGAGAAGTTACGTCTACGCGAACTTGCCGAATGAGAGCGGTGAGAGCTATATATCTGCCTTGGGAGCCATGAAAGCTATGTACCCAGACAAGACTATAGTAGTTGATCGTAGCTTGGCTAAGTACAACACGTTTTCAGAATACTTCCCGTCCTCTAATGTGATATTTCGTCGTTTTCATCTTGTTAAGGATATAAAGAAGAAATGTAACCAGCTATCTGGTATCCTAACGTTCAAAAAGCAGCGCACATTTCAAAGGATGCGCCACATGGTGTACTTTGATAGTGAGGTATCGTTTTGTAGGTTCCTAGCCGCCGTAGAAAGTCGTAGCACAGAATCAGGTGTTTATTTACGCCGAAATTGGTCACCATACCGAGAGCGGTAAGCAGGATATGCCTTGAGGACTAGGTTGACTTTAGGAAACCCTAACCACCAACCGAGTGGAGACGG
>UZAN01046670.1:13799-28465 GCA_900618425.1 Echinostoma caproni
AGTTATGACTCGGTTGGAAACATTCACAACTTGATTATTTTGTTGCTTAAGAGTATTATTTATTTTGTTTACCTTTGATTAGTTCTAGTCTGCGAGGGTAGTTAAAAAGGCGATGACCTTGAAAATTGAAGTTTCGTTCAATTCCCACGCGGCTGTTCAAAGCACGTTCAAACCATAAGGATATTATTGAATAAATTCTGATCCGTCTTATCTGCAATCGCGTCCGCAGACTGAAGCCAGTCAAAAGTAAACAACAATTTCTAGTTTCCAGTGGATCAGACCAGCTGGCTATAAATTAGCAGAAATCAGATCTTATCTCGTTGTTCTATGGTTATTATGGTATGAAATAATTATTGCTACTGGACCATGCTAATCCGCTGTGCTTACACAGGTTTTCTAAGGGCTTTATCAGCTTATCTCTTGTTGGGAATGTTTTACCTCCATGGTGCTAGTTTTCCGACAAATTTACTGGTGCTGACGATCACTGGAAATCTTCATTTGCAATCATTTTTCAGTCGAACCACTCACCGAACCTGCCCAAGCCACCCAAATTTCCGAGGGCGCCTTCACACTAACAATTAATCAATCTAGTGGGAAGCCGTCTACAGCCGTTGGCTCCTCGTTGCAGTCCACGTTGTCGGAGGTATTGGCACCCTCACCTCGATCCAGTTCCGGCATAGCCATTATGGGTTCAACTCTGTTCCTCTACGGTGGCGTATTCGAAGCGGGTGATCGCGAGGTGACTCTGGATGACTTCTTCTGTCTTGATTTGAATCAACCGGTTTCTTGGAAATGTCTTTTTGCTGGCACACAAGATAATCAGGTAGGCTCACTCGTTACTGTGAGCTATTGGTAGGGCGTATTCTTGTTGTGAACCGAACTTGATAGACCTCTGCAAGTTGTTCGAAATGATTTAAAAAAAATCTTCTTTGTCTCAAATTGGCATTACGTCATCACTGTACTTCGCTATACGATGATGGTGATGATGATGATGGTATCTGCTTATAAACTGTGCTTGCAAAACCACTGCTTTTTCTGCATAATTGCGCAAAAACCGTTGGGTTGTTCGTCCTTTGATATGGACTTGTTTTGCCGGCGGTTAACACTCCCTGTTTCAGCAAATTTGCAAGATGGTGAGGCTGTCAATCACGCTTTCTTTCCCGGCGTCACAACTATGCACACATCTTGGCCATCATAATCAACGCACTTGGGAACTTGAACTGAACTAAAAAGAACGATTTTTGCTGCTGAACTGAATTTATAGCTACCAGACTGAATCAACGTCGTTTCCAACAGCGAGTGTTCGTGGTGTTGCACAGCTGAAATTATCTCATCGAGTTGACAGTGCCGGAGACGAATTATTTAGCGAGGTTTTCTTGGTTAAAAACTAACTAGAGGGAGTTTGTTGATCCCCTGTCTTGCGTCGGAAGTGAAATTAACATCACAATTTACACAATAACGAGGTTAGATTGATTGAAACAAGTTTAGGGGTAAATGTATCTTATGGCCACTTGCAAAAGTTTTTTGTAACTATGACATGTAGCATTGATCTGACTGGTCTTGTGGTGCTGATAACAAACGAATATTGCCGAGATTCAGATCTTCTTAGTTTTGCTTCTCACAGTAATAATCCCGTTGGTTCAGATTTTTTTCCCTCTTCATCGAACTCCCTATTCTTCATGCTTATTTATCCTTTCATTGAGAGAAAAATTAAACGATTTATACTTACTGCCATATTGCGCTGGTTATGAGTGGTTGCTCAGTTCTAAGTTCAATGCTCGTTCTGTTTCTGTGTATCCCTTAGGAGTGGTTTGGAAGTGATATAGAAGATGAAGATGACGATTATGTTGAGTCTGACAGTGAAGAAGAGAAAAAAGGCGCTTGCTCAACTCGGCAACAAGCGTCTGGCACTGCTACCGGTCAAACTTCAATGGAAATAGACGAGGGCGATAGTTCAGACAGTTCAGACGACGAAGACGAGGGTAAGTCGTCCGTAAACTGAGTTGCACAGTCACTTATATTACCGATCCCACTCTCACTTTGATTGAAGGTAAGTTATATTCTGATCGATGAGTAATCAATTCGTGGGTTGGATTGGTGAAATGATGCGCACAAAATCAGGCTATTAATTGGCGGAGTACGCACACTGTCTTATTTTTCCCCAGTCGATTCCTTTTATCGGCGTGTTTCTAAGTTTAACTTCTGATCAAATTCACTTATCTATGGATAATCCCACCATTCAATGCTCCGTTTTTTATCTCTGCTACTTGTCTCCGCGCTAAACTCTATGCAAACTGTAGTGCTCTCACAAACTTGCTCTTATGTCTATTTCTGATTAAAGATCTTATATGTGCTTTCATTTCAATACCTTCAATGCGCTCGCATACTCATCCAGCCCCGGTGAAATCAGATCCTTGTCAATCATGGCCGCAATGTGTTCTGATTAGCTGCGGTGACAAGACTGAATCAATGCTTGAGGTTATTGTTTCCGTATTCTTCGAAAGCTTTTCTGAGTCGATTCAATACGGTTCTTATTGTGATATTTTAAGAAAAGAGACCTACTAGGTGCAATTGGTAAGCTGGTCGAAAGGCATCTGCACGCGCTTTTGAGACGAATAGGTCTCGACTGAATAAACGTTCTGAGGTTGACAAAAACTAACTGCACTCCATTACCCTGCTCCTCATAGCCACAGGTCGAATTATGCCTGAAAGGTCAATGGATAGAGGCCCAACAAAGTTCACTCTCATAAGACCAGCTGTTTAGGCTCCTGACTTCCTTGAACCTTCCACTCTCCAGCAAAAAATCACATAGAGGAGCAGTAGTTTATCGGCAAATCCCGGCGCTGGTCGGACGTACGAATTGTGTGCCTGGGGATTCCTCGCGACTATGGGAGAACTCTTTGTACTTCGTTGGACAGGTGCCGCCTACCCGAGATAGGCAGCTCCCAGTCAACAAGTTGCTGTCCCGTCCGTATTTAGCTTGTCTCATTGGGTGCGTGAAGCTAAGGGCCGATCGCGAACAGCGGACCGACAATTAACACACCAATGAACAATACACTGAATCAAAACCCGAAAGCCCCGTGTGACAGGTTTCTAGAGGCTCACACTGGTGCTTCGATCACGCCCCCCGCATTGGGTCTACGCTCCATTTTCTAGTGGGTCTGACTCTTGAATCGAAAGCTCCCATCAGTATTCCCAAGGAAAGCTGCTTTCGTCACTGTAAGCTACGGCGAAGTATGTTGTATCCCAAAGTCTTGGGCATCCATTTGGATTAAACCCCTCCCTCTTCTGTCTGGTTCTTCCTCTCACTCCAAAATTTTATGGGCTTCAAGCATATAAACCTAAACAAATTATACAAATACAGAATACAAGTGACTCCTGCTTCTGGCGCCCACACGATATCACTCAGCATTTGACTACTGAGGTCAACGAACCAGAAGCTATTCTTTCCATTTAGCTGCCTTTGATGTCCACACTTTATCAGATCGACCAACATCTGCCTTAGCCAAGACCCTTGAAAACTTTACCTTCGACGTATGTTGTCTCCGAAAGCCCGTCCTTCTGACTCAACTCAGTTCTCACTCTTCATTGTGCGATTTGGCGTCCGACCCTCGCGCCGTTGCCGGTGTCGGGATTAGGCTAAGTGCCAAGGCTGAGCGCTCGATTTTTCACTGAACGCTTATCAGTATCCGAATTTTCGCTGTACGTTTCGACGGTTTACCACGGGTCAACAGCTACAGAACAAAGTGTCGGTGGTTATTCATCCTGTCGGTGTATGCACCGACTGATTGCAGTTCACCCGAAATGACGGACGAATTCTACATGAACCTTTCTCAGCAACTCCAAAATGTCCAAATGTCGATCAAAATGACAGTGGATTTTGGCGCACGATCAAAACATAATCGATGGGTCTCATCAGTCTTGGTTACTTTGCTGGACACCCGCAGAACTATTCCATTTGATGCGAAATATGACAGTGCGAATCTATTAAAAGCCAGCTCATCAAGAGTCCGAGGAATGACCGCGGGAGGTGGTGGATAGCAAAATGCAGAGAAATGGACGAGGCTGTCGCTGTTGGTAACAGTCGTAATCTCTCCGTCTAATTAGGCTTACGGGCCCAAGAAAAGTAGGTGTAAGTGAGATGATCAGAGATTCCGATTTGTGGTTTCAACAGGATAAACAGCTAGGCCCGGTGGTTTTTTGATTCCACTCTTTCCATTGTTCCTTCTGTCAAATTGCATAGTAAATGCGGCTGCTTACTGACATTCATCTATCTCGAATATAAAGAGTCTTCAGTCATACATGAATGTGTTACCTTCTCCGTAACTACAAATAGTTTAGCTTTTTACGTCAAATTTTTTTAACTTTGGTATACAAACAAGGTGGTTTACAAGATTTAGTGTTTCATTTTTTTCTACCATTGGTATAATTCGGTGCTAAGCGGTTATCTCATCTTTCGACCGCTCGGTGCCAGAAGCTTTTATGGTTTCGCTCTCTTTATCTTATCTTTATCCGTGTCTCAAAATAAAACAGATTATTTTTCAATGAATAGCGCCTCCGTTTTCCTTATGAGCATTTCTTTCTGACTGCATTCTACAATAAAAAATGTCTCATTCCCCCGTTCTGATACTTTCATTTTGTCCGGCAGAATTGACCGAAAACGCACCATTACCCGAGGCTGGTGAAACCTACACGCGCTACTGGAGCCGAACTTCTCAATTTTGGTGTGAACTTGTCCAGCGCGGCTTAGGTGATCATGAGGACAGCGATAGCACGAAATTGGACGGTCCATCCACTAGCATAGATCCGGCAGTTCTCCGCTTAGCCGAAAGGTTATCGAAAGATTTTCACTCCAGTCGGACACATTGATTTTTTTCGGATTATTCACCAAATCGGATCTTGTGCACGCAGCATCGCATCTTCATGCTGACGTTTGTTCATCCTGAAATTTTTTTGCGCGCGTGCGCATACCAGTGAGGATTATTTTCAGATATTTTGAAAAAGACCGACCATATTTCCTGCACTGGATAAATTCTTTCTGTTTCCTTCGGCGAGTGTGTCGCAGTGAGCTACGCTCATTTACTTCGTGGTCTTATCAGATTCGAGCGAAAAAGGGGGAGATTGGCTGTTGTGAATCAGCTGTAAGCTGTGCAGAATGGAGTCAGTTTCAACAAAGCGCACATTTATTTTGCTCGACTGAAAATGGTTTTCTAACTGGAATTGCATGCTTTATCGAAACATACACACAACTGTAGATGGTTAACCTGTTTCACAAACATATGTACATCGTCGTATCTTTGATCAGTTTCATGGTTCTCTCAGATGAGGTCGCCCGCAGCTGGGGAGGCTTTTGGAGTTAGGCAATCTTCAATAAGCCTACAATGAATAAAAAGCGTAATAATGATTCCTGTTAGATTAGGAAAGAGATACAACCATTGTGTTCTAAAAGCTAGCTAAAACTCCTAACAAATGTGACACATGAGTTTGCATAGATTTGATCTTCAAAATGCTTTTTTTTGTCCAACCGTCAGTTGTACATGCGTGTCCTTACTCCAGCGCTGGCTTCAAACTACCCAACGACATGGTTGTCCTAAATTTTCAAATAACGGTAATCTATTCCTAGTTGGAAGAAAATTTCGATGAAGGCCTTTCAGAATATTATGTTGGCGTCCCGGAAATCTTGATTGCTCTCGGAAGGAGCAATCGCTAATCGAAGTGGGAATATTTTACAGTGTTGGGATTCAAATACACAGCCTGTGGGTTAGTGTATTTGTGATTTATGCTTTTTTCCATATTTTGATGATCGAAAGTGATATGCGGATTTGCTGTAATAAACATAATCGCTTATTCTAAGTGCCGAGTCTGTTGGTATCCGCGCAATATACGGTCACCCAAAGGTTAAAGTAGGATTTAGACTATGCTAGGCTTAATTGGTCTTTGGTCACACCACAGCGTTTCAGACACGAGTGGACAAATTCATGGTCCTTTTTAAGAAATAGACTCATTGTTTTGTGTGCTGGTAAAGTGAGTTCACTTACCGTAGTTCCTAGGAATTTCCGGTTCCACACAAAGTAATAAACAATGGCGTACACTCTCTGTGTGGTGGAATAAACGTACTCTAGAGGATCCTTTTCTAGCTGATCTTCTGTGGCCAATTCCTGCGATTCTTCCGCACTCTCTTCGAGATCGAGTCGACTGAGCACATCCTGTAGGGCACTGAAGCTGAAAAATGGTGGAAGTAGAATTGCTTTTCTATTCTTATACAGTTGAGATAAAACGGTTGGATTTAATTTTCTGATGGACCAACTAGGAACGAGTTTGCAATACAAGTCAACTCAGTTACTCTGCGATCAGAAGTGCTATGTGAGTAAACATGCCAGCTCTGATTAGACAATGCGATGATGACCAAGGATCTTTCGTCATTCGTTTTCTCCCATAACTGATTGCCGCTTTCGTGTCTTTTTTCATTGGTCTTGGCCTTTAATTGTTTGCCATTCCGATGCGCAGGGCTTCCTCTGTTTTACCCTGAGCGTTTGCCGTATAACGGACTCCGGCTGCCAGAGGTTTGGTTAGTTTTCACATTGATGAATCCCACAGTGTGAATTGTTGCAACAAATTCCGAATTGTTTCCTTGAGATCTATTTCAGTGCATGGTGAGCAATTTTCAAGCCTCAGGAGTGAACGGAGAATGAAACAGTTCAGTTCAGTTTGTACAACCATTAACCGCGCATATTCGTGCGCTGGTTTTGGTTGCTGTCTTTTGGCTGCCCATTTGGATGAAGAATAGTAGAAGAAAGGAAAGTTGTAAGTGGAGTCGAAAAAAAACTGGAGAAGTTCAGTGGTCTAAGATTGCAAATAAATTGAGAAAGTGCACGAACGCCACTGGTTGCGACACCCAGCCATATCACTCAGTGTCTCTAACCATCGGGTACGATCCTCCCGAGGTCCCCAGCCAGGGAGTCTAACGGGGCCTATGTGCATTAGTCTCCTGGTTGGGGTTTTCATACCCTCACGCCAGGTCATAGCTTGACCACTCTTGGCTTTTTTCCACTCGGTATCTGCTTCGGCGAACATCGCTCGCCGTGGTAACCTACCTGGTAGCATGCGTAACACATGTCCCAACCAACGTAATCTATGGAGGTTGACCACTTGCTCCAGTTGGCGACCGTATTTACCCAAAACTCTGCCCCTAACCTCAGCATTGCTCATGTGGCTACCCCACCAGATTCGTGCAATGCTGCGTAGAAAGCGGTGTTCAAACACCGACAGTCTATCTTTATCTTGTTTTCCTAATGGCCAAGTTTCTGCACCGTATAGCAGGACTGGCCGAACTGTCGCAGCATACACTCAGCCCTTCACAGACAGCCGGATGTCGCGACAGCGCCACAGATGTCTCAAGTTGGCAAATGACAACCGAGCCTTCTTTATGGAGCCGACACTTCATCTGTGATACGTCCACCGGGCGAGATGTAGCTGCCCAAATAACAAAACGTATTCACCCGGTCTATTACTTCTCCAGTTAGAGTGAGGCTGGGTGCTGGACCAACCCAGTCTTGTAACATTTTACACTTTGAAGGTGCAAAACGCATACCGAATATGGCTACACTGGCATTCAGTTATTCAGAAGTGCTTGCAACTTACCTGGATCTTGACTCAGCAGCACAATGTCGTCTGCGTACTCTAGATCAGACAGCCTGCCACCTGGAAGTAAATCGATGGCACTATCCTCGAACGAGGATAAGGCTGTTTCCATAATCAGATATAACAAAATTAAATAGAAAAGGAGAAAGAGGGCAACCCTGACGAACACNTGGGTGCTGGACCAACCCAGTCTTGTAACATTTTACACTTTGAAGGTGCAAAACGCATACCGAATATGGCTACACTGGCATTCAAGTTATTCAGAAGTGCTTGCAACTTACCTGGATCTTGACTCAGCAGCACAATGTCGTCTGCGTACTCTAGATCAGACAGCCTGCCTCCTGAGAGTAAGTCGACACCGCTATCCTCGCACGAGGATAACGGAGAATGAATACATCGACATCTATGGTGTTGTCACAACTTGTCTGATACTCATTAATGAGGCCTAACGCTTGCAACATACTACGAGGACGAGAGAATATGTTGTCCTCATTCCCCCTCGGATGGGAACTTGCAGCTAAGATCCTCAGCTCAAGGAACTGTGGCAAGAAGTGAGTGAAATATTTCTGCTAAATCATTCAATCTGAGGAATTTCACACATCTGCTAACATATCCTTGATTACAGTTGCTTTTTATATGATATATAAGAAGCATAAGATCGATTTTTCGGATCACGGTAACTGATCGAATTTTAAGAGCACTCACTTAGTTGGTTGTTACTTTTTACAAGGCTATTCCTTGATTGGCTTGCTGAACCCTAGAGATTTCTGGAAATAGGATTACTGGCGGCTTTTTTGATGTTGTAATTCTTGTCTTAGCACAACCCAACGCAACCTTTAAGGTATCAGAAGTATTTCAAGCCAGTCGGTAACCAGTCGTTTGGTTCATTTACCTCCGGAAAGCCTTCTCGAGAAAAGTAAATCACACAAGGAGCGAATCACATTCGCCAGGTTACAGCAAATAGTCGGAGGAGGATTCTAGTCAAGTGAAAACGCACCGCGTCCTCGGGCGCGGTCTGTGCTATTTCGCGGCGGCTTGTGTAGGAAGCCTGAATCCAGTGGTGATGGTTCCCCTACCAGCGAAATGGAGACGTACCATATACCACGCGACTTTGTCCCCTGGACTTGAAAATTTTACGATTGAAAGTTCTTCGTGGTGATCTTCCCCATCAATCGGTGTTGTAAAGTTATTTTCCATGATTTTAGCTGCGACAGACGGGGTTCATTATTGAAGACCGTCCAGTTCGTCAGTGAGAGTTCGGTAAAATTCGAATGCCACTAACTTGAGTGCATTTTGTGCTGTTCCTCAGTGGCTCTAATTTTTAAACGGTGTCAAATTGATTTTCAGCCTTACCTTCTATGCAGTGACTCTTCCAGCGGTGCTGTCAGTGTAGTAAGATGAGTTAGTTGGTCCTCGATCAGTTTGTAAATTTCACCTTTGAGAAAACGAAGAGAAAAATGAAAATATCCGACATGCTGTTATACAACCTCACTGGAACTTCTGAATGTACTTCTTTTACTGCTTGACTCTGAATGCACTGAAAAGCCCATTCAAAGATTGCAATCATTAAACCGTATGAGCGTAATTGGCATTTTCTGGTTACTCAGTAACTGTCATTATGAAGATACATTACTAATCATAAGATGGAACACACTACAAGTAAAAGGTAAGCTGAACAGGGAACGGGGTGAAATTCGAAAGGCACCACGTACTATGTTTGTTAAGTCAGGTGGTCTCTGTCACTGCAGTCTTACCCTATGCATACAAATAAGGTTAGTGATTTGAATTTGTACGGTCTTTTTTCTCTTTTATTCGTGTATGCTGACTTTCAAATCCGGTGTAGCAGCGAGCACAAAGGAAACCAGTGGTTTAGCCACTGTCACCGGTGTGCTTTAGACCCTATGGCCCCAGGTTCAAACCCCACCACCCAACTTTGGTGGTAGGCAGCTTTGCTGTCGTCCGGTTCAGTACCACACCTAACCTTATGTGGTTCGTCACTCCAAGTTCCGGGGCTTAGGTTACCATTTCCCATGACTGAACAACAGGTCCTCTTGATTATGGGGTTTATCCTCTCTACTGTTCATCACACTAAGGTGTACAATAAAAGAAGTGTTTAGCATGCAGTGTTCAATGCACACTTAGCCTGTCTTATACTTTGTACCCGCTATCAGCTTTGGAGATTCCTGTACGCAAAACATGACACGGTGATATAAATCTATTAATGTCAAAGAGCCGATAGAATTTCCGCATTTTTTCAGCTACTATACACAAATAAATGATCGATTCTCGGTGCGATTTCCGAATATTTCTAGTCGGTCTGTATGATGTTGCCTGATCCGGCTACAAAACATCTGCGAACAATACTTCCTACTCGGAGAACAGACCAACACTGAAGCGGTCTGGATGTTTCAAATTAGTGTCGAACTTTCAGCTGTACTTATGTTCCATTCAGAAAAAACAATGTGCAATCGCTGTGCTCGCTTCTCGTCTCAGCCAGAGTGGATGATGTTGTGTGAAGCGTTTACGTAGCTATCCTATCGACGACTTACGTGATTGGCACTGTTGGTTCTCTTCAATCGGTAGACAAACACTACCGGGGTCCAAATAGCCAAGTTATCTTTATTCTGATAGTGGATGGATGATTGGTGATATCGAGAATATTGTCCTTACTGTGGCACCTAAAACCGCTGCCCATTCTTTCACATCCTGGGACTTAAATGTTTTTTTTCCACTTCAGCCTCAGATATGGTTTCTTTCTGTCTTACAAGCTTTGGTTAATAGTACAATTGATGATCTGTTTGCAAGATATATTCTGCGCAGTTATGCTTTGTCCTGAATACAAGACGGTGTATCAAGTTACCCTGTTAGGTAACCGGCCCGTAAATGCTGTAATTTTGTGTACTGCTTCTTTTTCAAGCGTTCATACTTCACCACTCAGTGTCCCACATCACGCCTGAGTGAATCCATAACGAAAACTCCTGGCCATTATTTGCATTCGAACAGAAGAACCAGGTCAAGTCCGGGATGCACTCTATCCCTTCCTTGTGAACAAACTCTTCAGTGAAAAATGTAATCAATTTAACTTTGGCTTAGATGCGCTGAAAATGAATTTCAAGATATGACATTCGGTAAATAGACCATAATGATGAGAAGCGAGAACGCTTAGCAAAGGTGGAAAATTGCAGCATAAATTACTTGAGATTGTATTTCAGTTCGTAGAGTAGCTTGATGCGTTCCCGCACTTCCGTTTTCATTCGATGACTTCTACTGTTTGAACCCACCCAATGCTTTCTTACCTATGTAGACGATTAACGGCTTGACACTAACATATTAGACAATCTGTTTTCCCGTACGACAATCGGTTCATTTCGTGATTTGAAATCAACACTGTATGAAAGTAGAAGTGCATCACTCAGATTCCATCCGGTTTTCTGGTTAGTGGCACCAGATAACACACTGGAGATGGATCTCAGTGAACTGATTCATCCATTCCATCCTTCATGAGGTTGTCTCATTTCGACCACTAAGGGGCGCTTGGTTCGTCAAACCAAATTTTACTGGGTTTTATCTTGGCAGTAGTTGGTTCTGGTTAATTCTGCTGTTGTTCACAGCGATACCACATTTATTTCTCAGTCTAAGGTTGGCGTTCATCCTTTTATCAAGGACTATCAGCTCTACTTGTTTCAAGACGTGCTGAGTTTTATTGTTGTAATAGGCGGCTGCGACAAATTACAACAACACTGGTCGAATGAAGACAAGTGGTGTTCAACAGCAGCGTGCAGCAAGCATGTTTGAATGAATGCTCCATAAGCAATGGCATGAATGGTTTGAAAATTTCGTTTAGGTCTCCGTCGGCAATGAACGAAAAAGAAGAGCTAAACAACTTACGTTGATGGGTGATACCGTTTTGTGTTTTCGAAATCCTGTCCGAGTTCAGTAGAGTATCGATGAAAGTCTGCAATCATAATCAGTAGGGGGTTCTATTGTTGAAGCAATTACGTATAATATGCAACGCACTCACTGTTGAGGAAACAGCTAATGCTGTTTCCATATCCACATACAAGAAGACAGACGTACGTCCCGACGTTTGTGCTTTACTTTAGTTGTTTATAGCTTCAGATAAAGTATCTAGTGTTTGGCCATGTCTTGATCCGTTTTAACCAATTTACCCCCATAGTAATGAACTAACCACTGTCTTTAAGAGGTATTGGAATTTCAGGTTCTCATTTAAAAGGACGTACACGACAAAATTCCTCAAAACACTTAAAATTGACGCTCTCAATTAATCGTCATAAACTGTCGCCAGTTTGAAAGCGTCACCGTCATACTGTGTCACGAAAATGTTTACACTGTGCAAGTTGCTTATATCTATACGAGGAGGATGGAGTACTTCCACTCTGCCATCGCCACGTGAGGATGTATCGTAACAAAACTCTTGGTAACCAGTGGATAGAAGGAAGGTCTAACACCGATTAAGAACTCCAGTGAATGGTTTTGTCGGAGCATTTCAAATCTGGTGCTTATAACACAAGGCCGTTGAAATCATTTGTTTCAAGACAACTCTCCAAAGTGCGTGATAACAGCCAATAGTTTAAATCCTATGGAACGATTAGTGGTTTCCGCTTTATGTAAATCGTAACCGCCAATAACTGCGATAGGTTACTGATTTCGACAGTACTCAGTACCAGATCCAAGATTCCAACGGATGTCATTGAAGAGATTGTGTCGAGCCCATAGTATTAGCTCCGTATCGTAATTTTTGGATTAGCCACGACGATAGAAAGTCTAAAACAACAAAATTTGGTGACGGCCCTCTTGGATGACCTGTGTTCACATCAGTTAACATACAAAGAATAAATAAACCGCGCGTTTGGATTGGTACAGGGAAAGTTGTGTTTGTGGTAGTAAATGGGATCCAGGGAATTTCTAAATAAACAAGAGGTCAAAGCGCTACGAGTGAAATCATAAGTGGTGGAAGGAAGTGTGAAAGGAATTTTTATGGTGTGCCGATATGTAGTATTTGTTGCACATGAACATACGTGTGAGCGTATATGTGAACTGATCAACGATCTTTCTTCACTCGACTGAAGCATTCTGGATCACTGCCACCGATTGCTCGTTCCCTATATGACCCGAAACCTTGTTTTTGAATAATCACAATGACTTCAACATTTTGGACTAAAGAAATTTTTCGCCGCTGTTTTGAATCCTAACACTTTTTGATATTATAATAATAATTGACGTGATACCCATTTGGAGTGTTTATTGATCTTCGCGACACAGTATGTATTTTAAGTGTCAAACTAAACCTTATCACCACATTCTGCAAAATTACCTTGCTATTTTATTAGACTTCTGAGTAGATCATGAGCAAGATTTGTTGCTTTTTACCCGCTTCGCACTATTTTGCGTTTTTTCTACTTCCAGCGACTTGAAGCTGGAATCTATGAGGTAGACGCCACAGGGAAGTAGGATTTATGTGCATTCTTCACTGGAGTTGATTATGGAATTTCGTGACTAGTCGCACTGCATCGTGCGTAATGGCACGAGCACTCCAGTCGCATAATCACCTCCCCCGTGGTTGTCTGTAGTTGTTCATATATATCTTGGACATCGTCTGTCTCTCCCGCATGCTATGGTACATTTCATTGAAATGTTCACTTGCCACTTTCTTTTTTCATTGTTTATTTACTATGGTTCATGTACACCTTGCATCCGACTGACAATAGCTTCGATAGCTGACTTCGTTTTCCTGTTGAAATGCTTTTTTTCTGACGACGATAAAGCATTTTGTTTCTTGTTTCTCGAATTTTATTCCGAGCGCGGTTCTATGAAATCAGTTTCCAGGTTCCGTAGATAACGTTTATGTACCCTGCGCTCAAGTGTCCTTCTGGAGTGCATTTGCCTGCGTTAAGCGAATATGTTTTTTTGGTTCAGAGTGGAAGGTCAGCAACAGAAGAGTGTTGTTTCCTTTCAAGTCCGTCTGTATAACGTCATTACAGGGAAGGCACGGATTTGGATGTTGTTTCTAGGGCAGTTATTTTATCCATACCATTCCTAATTTTATTATTCATTTGTAATTTCCCGGATGCCGGAATCTGCCATTTTTTTCTCGGACCTCACTCCCTGATGTTCATTTATTTCCAACCACGATAATCAACTTGTGCATTGTGGTAATGGAGATTCAGGTTTGTGATCGTGTTGATTGTAGACACCCTCTATGTCCAACCTAGACCAGTATCTTTCGAATCTGAAAACTTCTAGTTCAACAATCGGAAGGTGCTGAGTACTGACTCTAGAAAAAATGAGGATGAAAATAGCCAACGCTTACCGAGTTCAGACAGACGATTTTGGGGATTTTTTCCTTCACCTTTTTGGCTAAAGTGGATAGACTCTCTTCTTCTTGGCAGAATACGTTGTCTCGCACCGATAGCTCGCGCAAGTTATCACAGTCACTGATACTTTCCTACGGGCGAATCAAATGATATGAAAGAAGATTTTAAAGAAGTAACGAGGGAAATTCGTGTGGAATAAGAATACTAGATCGGTGCTGGTGCGTGTATTTGTATTTAAGCTGTAGCAAGATTGCAGCCAAAAGGAAATCACAGTTGCAGTGCNCGTTGAATTCTCATCGTACGATCGCTGATATATGTGCATTAGTAAAACACATCCATGGATGTCTGCTCATAGATACAAGCATACCAAGGTATTTATTCATTCAACAAACGCTTGCCAGTTACATGGTTCGAATTAAAAAAACTAACTCATGTTTTGGGTGTTTTTCTTGATCGAGGATGGAAGAGTTGAGTATGCACTCAAATAATATATCTTAAGTTGCTGGTCTGATTAGGCATACTTATGGCACGTCGATTAGAGGTGCGCTTAATAGAAAAGAGCCCATCTATTATTGCATGAAGGGGCTTTATAAAATATGAAACCACTATCAATATGGTCTGTGGAATAAACTTTCTCTACACTATCGTAGAAAAATACAATAATACGAATTGTACTGATTTCGACCGAGG
>UZAN01046672.1:9801-28464 GCA_900618425.1 Echinostoma caproni
CTCGGTTTTAGGGAATGTATATCGCCCAAAGCACTTTCGGTTCCATTACATAATCACCAAATCCGGCTTCCGAAATTCACCTATTTGAAGCCACACAAAGAAATGGCTATCGGCGAGGGATTTAGCCTGGCGAGATTACAATCATCTTCCGAATGCTGTCACATGGAATAATTGCCGTNCCGTATGCTGAGGAACCACTGCACCAAGCTGATTCGTGAGGATAAAGTGAAATACCAAGAGGTGCTAGCACAAAAATTCATTTCTAACCCTAAGCTGTTGTACCAACACGTCAACTCCATTCGAAAAGTAAAGTTTGGTATACCGGTACTAAGTAGCGCTGGAATAGTTGTAGCCACTCCAATGGAAGCAGCGGAAATGATGAAAATTCATTATTCTAACGTATTCGCAGCACCGCAGGTTGAAGGTTTACATCTACCCCAACGATTGCATCATCTTCCACATCCTTCACTCACCTACGTATCATTTGCTGCTGAAAACTTCAAAACGCAACTAATGGCTTTGCGAAAAAATGCAACTCCAGGTGCGGACAACATACACCCGAAATCTCTGATCTTTTTGGCAAATCCAAACCGCTAGCTATTCTGTTTCAACGAATGTCCGATCAAGCAACACTCCCCGAATTACGGAAACAAGGGGTCATTTCGCCCATATACAAGGATGATTGTCTTAGTGACCCCACTAACTATAGACCTGTAACCCTGCTTCCGGTGTTATCGAAGGTCATGGAGTAAATTGTGGTCGATTCTCTGATGAAACATCTCGAAAGATACAGCATTCTCTCGACAGCTCAACACGGGTTTAGGCAAAAACGATCCTGCACCACGAACCTGCTTGTTGTTCGAGATGAATGGACCAGTACAGTTGACGAAGGGGATGTGGTGGATGTTATTTATCTCGACTTCGCGAAAGCATTTGATCGAGTGAATCACAAAATTTTGCTGCAGAAGCTCTATAATTATGGCGTTCGAGATTTCGCATTTGAGTGGATTAAAGCATTCCTCGAACAACGAACCACATCAGTTCGTGTTTCTGATTCTGTATTCGGATCTATCAAAGCCACCCGCGGTGTTCCACAAAGGTCCATTCTCGGTCCCCGGTTGTTCCTCGCATTTATAAATGATCAACCGAAAGTGTTAGGCTCAAAAACAATACTGTTTGCAGATGACGCCAAGATCTGGAACATGTTAACAGAACCATAGGGCTCTCAAACACTTCAGGAATTACTCAACGCAGCTTATCAATGGTCTAAGGAGAACAACATTGAATTTAATGTTTCTAAATGCAAAGTCCTATCCCTACGCCACAAGCGGAAATTCTCGTATTTCCTCGGGGACCAGCAGCTACCACATACTTCTAGCGAAAAGGACTTAGATATTGTTGTTCAGGAGGATTTAAGCTGCTCCAACAACTATGCTAAGGCTTTGTCTGCTGCTATGAAGAATGTCGGCATAATTCGGCGAGTTTTGGCCTGTTTGAATCATCACTGTTGCCACGTTTACTATTAGCGTACATTCGACCCTACACAGAGTATACCATCCAAGCTTGGAGTTCATGACTTCAACGTGATCGCAAGATGCTTGAGCGTCCACAAAGGATGGCCACCAAGATAGTCAAGGGATTACATTACCTGACATACGAGGACAGATTGCGATCATTGGGACTATATTCTGCTCAGTACCGCCGAACTCGAGGAGACTTGATTTTGACGTATCAACTACTGAAGAACCCAAACCATCCGTGTCGATCGCTTCTCATGTTATCGAACAATGTACACCTAAGGGGACACCGTTTCAAACTACTGATTCCCAAGTGTCGACTGGATTGCCGGCGCCAGTCTTTTGCAGTCAGAGTATGCAGATCTTGGAACGCCCTTCCATCTCATGTCGTTTGTGCACATTCGCACACTAAAGGCAAACGGAAATTCACTGTAGCCTACATTCTTTATTATCTCCTACCCGGATCTCTATGCGACTCCTTTTTCGATGTGTAACGATTCATCTGTGTAAATAGCCTATGGGACAAGAGAAGCACCAGCTTGTAAGCTATTCCCATAATAAAACTTTGACTTTGAGTTCAGACTGCATAAGATCCATTGAACACACGAATTGCGCCTCAATTCCCTCTATTGAATATACTGTTGTGGAGAAATCCTGAACCGGTCAAGATGGACGTCGTTGATGGGATTCACATGCTATTGTAGGGACAACACTAACCAATTGACCATAGTTTCTCAATGTTGCATCCCGTAAAAGTCAATAAGTACGCAAGTATTGAATTAAGTAGTTATTCTATTTCCAGTATGTTAATGCAACCGTAGCCAGTCCGTAGGCCGGTGAGCAAGCAGTGCGTCAACACGCAGACAGGCCGGCGCAAAACTGGTGCAATTGTTACCAAAAGGAGTATGTCATCACGTTGGGCAGTCAACGAACCACTCAATGCGGATCGGTCAATACTGACCTCCGAGTTGCTGAGGCGGATAGCCCTTGTAATGGTGGAAGTCCGCATGACGTGCGTATGTGGGTGGGAGCAGGCTGCAACGGTCGGTCACGTGATGTGCGGTAAACGTTTCACTCGACCGCAGGCCACAACACTCACTATGCAAAAATGTTCCGGATTTTTATACTACTAATTTATTGCTGCATGCTAATTCTGATCGCTGTATTTTCAGGCATAAGTTGTATGGCAACAACGGGTACCTCATGGATGCATGAAACCTTTACATGATGAGGAGTATTGCTCATTGTTCATAAGAGGTTACCCTTAATCTTATTTCTACTAAGCCATGCCTACAACAACGCATAAGAGGAAACCATTTCGTCGCTGAGCTCAAGATGGCCTGATAATATGTGGCACCTTGCGTACGTCGACTTTGTTCCCAGGAATTTCAGAACCATTTATGTCAGGATGAAGTTTATCCTTATCATTTCAAAAATGAAGAACATAGGCAGATTTTATGAATATATATATATATATATATATATATATATACGGTATAGTTATGACCATCAAGTGATACTAGTAGGGGTTAATTGCAAGTTTAACACTAATCGGATGCTCAAGGATGAAAAAGTAACTATTAGCAGTTGGTCAACGATGAATTGGAATGTGCCGCCATTCTTCGTGCACCCGTTTGGTAATTCCTAAACATGTGTAAGTAGTTCATTGTGATTCATCCGAGTTTAGTTGCACATAAAGGAAACGGGTGCACCACGTAATGATGACTGACTTCCGGATTGTACTCGACTGGGGTTAATGCACTCAGCCATACACAGACAGAGAGAGAGAGATCCGGTATACATACACCACCGCTGAACACGAACGAAAAACGGTTTGGGTGAAGGATATTGCTTTAGTGGTTAATGGAAGGGTTGGCTGGAGATAGAGCAGACATTAGCATTTCGTTTGTCTCAATGAAACGGGTGGAAAGAAGAAAGGCTTCTCGGTTGCGATATGAGAACAATTCCCTAAAAGCTTCACAGTTGCTAGCACGGAATTCGAACAGATGATCATTTAAGAAGTAAAAAGTCATCAACTGCATTGAGAAGTAAAGATGAGACCTAGTTCGAACAATACATTGGTGCACAAACATCATTCTTGTTAAGTTTTGCGCGTCAGGCATATGGACAGATTGATGTTGTGAGAATAAGAAAGTTTCTGTAGATTCCAAATCAGCCGGCTATCCGGCTTGGTTAATCAAGTCAAGCCAATGGTGGGCTTTACTGGAACAGCGATTGGACGAATTATTCGCATCTTACCGGGCATGCTTTGAAACAAGAAATTCCTATGAGGGTAACCGTAAGAAACGAAATAACCAGTGGTTCTCTGTAAGTCTCTGCAAGTCTTATTTGATCCGGAACAAAGGAGTTATCATGCATGGTGGTGCGGGTTTGTAGTGACTTGAATTTACGAGTAAACGATGCTGAATTGTAACAGATAAGATAGGTATACAGAGAGTGGGAATCACCAGAGAGTACTGTGTTGCATCATCGTTCACAAGATCCAGAGCAGACATTTTCATTAAAAGCTCAATGAGTGGCAAACACAGGACACTTGTATGCTTGGCGATACATTTAGAAGAGCGTTTAATCCAGGAAAACTTGGGAAAATTGCAGAGAAGCAGTAGGTGTAGTAACGTAGTGCACAGGAAAAGGAAAAAAATTTTCTCATGTGCAAAGGAAATTGTATGGAACGCAATCGGGAGATGTGAAATGTTGGCTCTCTCGCATTAGAGAATTTCATATTTGCATGATGAATTCAATTGAATGAAAGTGTTGCTCTCGGTCTACAGGACAGTCTCTTTATCAGGACTTAAAGTCAGGTTTGAAGCTTTAGAGCATCCTTTAGCTGAGGAGACGGAGTTTTGAAGCCGGTTTCCGGTGTTCTGGTCTATGTGACCGAAGAGCACATCATGGTCGTATTTAAACGTGAAGATAAATGTGGTAATCTGGAGGTTTGGGGCATAAAGAGTAAACAAAAATGGGAGGACGGCCCTTTGTACCACACCCAAATTGATGAGAATCGCTGAAGAAATCTTTCCATTAAAACAGGTGTACTATCTTCCGTAGTCGCTTAGCCATCCCGGTACGTCGAAGCGGTTTAGTGATGTGAGTAGTAAGCTCATGTCAACGGAGACAAAGATGGTTGCATAGTTTAAAAACAGACGTGAACCAATTTATGCCACAATTATTGTTTACTAGTTAAATTACAGTTGCAGAAATACTTGAGATGAACAAAGGGGTAGTTTTGAACGTTTCGAAATGCTTTTAGCAGTCGTTATCTCAATCGGATTGCACAAGACAAAACTTGTCAAGAACTCGAGCAGCGAATGATCCAGCGCATCTTTTGCCTACAAGACCTCGAACGATTTGGGCTCTTAGTTAAAATGTGATCACACGACTGGTTCCGATGGCGTTAGGGAATATGCTGATGAAGCTGCCGAGTGCAGAGAAATAATGATTCCGAATTAGATACTTCGCATTCCGTTCATCTATCTTTTTCACTTTCGCGGTTAACAAGATTGAGTGAAATGCAAGCAAACAACGGTAGTTGTATTTGCTGTCCTCATCGACTGATTACAGGATTTACCTTGCAATAACAAGTCAAGTCAGTTAATAAACACTTACTTTCACTCATCTATCTGGAAGTGCATGCGGCTTTCTGAGAGATTTAGCTGATTTTTTATGCAATCGGCGTTTCATCCATGCATGTCCTTCTCCTCCTACACTTATCCTCCGCCACCGCAACCAGCAATAACAACAACAGCGTCACTACCATGGAATACCTTACATGTGATCGGTTACTTTTGAGCCTCGATAACATCACGGGATGATGCACTTTTCTCAAATAGCTTTTTCTCCGGTTAAAAAATCTAAATGCTGTATACCTGAAGAACTAATCGTCTCATGCCCACTCATACAGTCCGTAACCGATCCATATTCCCAACTCCACTTGGATGTCGACGCTTCTTCAGCTTTGGGGGTCCCAGTTCCTACCGGTTTCAACCAGCGTAAGGGGAATTTGATCAGTCGTAAAGTGGCAGATAAACCGGACTGACAGTGGTAACTTAGTTTCCAATGTGTGGGCAACAGCGACCTGCGCAATGGGGATACAAAAACATAGACGGAAAATTTACTTGCCGGTACCGTCTCGTTTTTATTCGATTGCAGTGTTTTGTTCTATAGATTAAGGCGAATGTTCAGCGTGATCTGAATTACTGCGTATCTGATCAAATGGATTCTGAATGAACACTGGATTTTCACTTCACCGACTGTCAGCAAATTGATCCCTCGTTTATGGGTACACATTGCTTCTTGTTGATGCCCGGCGGAAGCGACTGAGCTTCGGTACCTGACGGTGTTAGTTAGACACAGACCGCCAGACGGAATGATGTCGGCACACGAACACACGATCATAAATGGTCAAACATATGGTTTTCGTGTTGGGGTAATCCTAAACAAATTTTGCACTATGCTGATTTAATCTTTTCAATTTAGGCCCGACAGGTGATTTACAGCTGTGTAGACGGTGTGGTATTTCCACTCTGTCCTCTCGTGTTCCTTGGGCGCACTGTATACAACAACCTATACGTTCCCGTAGCGATCACTACCATGATTACATTTGGAGATCTCTTTGTTACGTAAACACAAAATATTTGAGAATAATTACACTTGGCCACGAAGAGTTGTGACGGTATCGGTTTCATGCGGTCAGAAACCCGTCACATGGCGCGAATCGGCAATTTTATGCTGTGCACTGCTCCAGGGGGATTTTATTCGGATTGTTAAGAGTAGTAATCACGACTAGTAGGCAACACATTTGTCGTGGTAATTTCCAAAGTAGTAAACATTAGGAAAAGGTGCCTGGTGCCTCTGAGCAATCGAATGGGCTAATCCAAGCTCTGAATGGGATCACCATACAGAATAATTGATCCTGTTGGTTCTGCCACAAGGAGTGCATTGATGGAGTGAGCAAACTCCCGAGAGACAAAAATGCCCTTACAACAAACTTCATGAAGGAAACACCACCGGTATCAACTAATAGATTCTTTTACATTAAACAACATTGTAAAATTCGTCTCCTTAACGTTGATTTTTCGATCAAACTTGGTCTTTCTGACCGCAGAGGTGAGGTAAGAACTGGAAAAGAAACGAAAGCTATTTTTAGTGCTTTATAAACTATTAATGTCAATACTGTTTTTATTTTGTGTTTTATTTATTGAATATAAAAGCATGCATTGAATTTTTCATCATGCGACCGATCTATGCAGAATCAAAGAATATTTATGGGAATACTGAATAGGGAGTAGGAAGACGGACGGCTATGGCGTTATATGGACTCACGACATCCGAACATCTGGTGCCATCACCCCAACCAGTATGGAAACTTGATTCACAGTACAATCAAGATTCCCTTGAATCACCCTGTTACATTTTATCGCTTAGCAGTCTACCACTATCTGCTCCCCTAGAAAAGCTGAATGAGACCTTTATGTCAAGGACACAATGAAGTCAAAACAAATGTGTCATAACCAAATACCCAAACGTATTTGCCTAAACTGAGTGATATATTCTCAATCACAATAACGGTCTGCTCCGGAGGTGGGTTTTATCGAAATTACTTTTTGATTTTTATTTGATTTTTTCATTTTACTTAGTTTCATGTAATATACAAAGACAGCTTTCAGGAAGGGGGAAGCGGCCAATCAACGGGCTGCCATTCAACACACAATGGGAAAAGTCAGGTGATGGTGGCGGGATTCAAACACACATCCCCGGGGTGATAAATTGGTGACGTTTCCACCGGGCCAATACCGCCAATCAATGGTAATATGTGAACAGAAAACTTACTGAGTGTCATTTAAAATGATATCTGAACAAATTTGAATAGATTTCTCGGTTCAAATCGAGTAGGACTCACACAAACAACGTTCACCATGGTATCGGAAATTCAAAGACCGTAGAGAGCTAAAGATAGGAGCTCGAAGCTGATCAAAATGCCTCTTATTCCTCAGGATTGTGTGATTGAGGAGAGGAGAGTGAATTATTGGGGACAATAAAGCTTTTAAGAAGGTCAATTATGATTAGTAAAACATTTGAGTGTCAACTTCATGACTAAAATTACAAAGTCCGGTGGTCGAATCGCTCTGTAACTTCATTATCCTTGGGGCCGGAATTTTCCCTTTACTGAGATATCAACCCCAAACCAAACTTTCCAAATCTGCGATTTGAATGAACGGCGTTTGTTTTTTGAAGTTTTCACGAACGATTCACTTCCACTGCAATTTGTGGACTATGTTCGGTACTGTTTGGGTTGATTTTGGGATGTGTTTATCAGCACCGCATGGTAGTGGGCCTCCTAATCATTATGCACAGACTTCAAACTTACCAAATTTAACCGATTGTGTGCAGTATTACGTGTGATACAATTCTTGGCTCCTTCCTCGTGAGTTCCATCGCTTCGACGAGTTCCGGTTTTGGGTGAGGGTAAGTCTGTGTGGATCGCATCCATTTCGCATTGCTGGTACCATCTCTATGATCACGTTTGAGGCACTGCGCACATGAGCAACTGCAATCGGGTGTAATAAATCAAATTCAAATTCCAAATTTTTATTATGGGATATAACTTAAAAGACTTCGCTTTTTCAAATCCCATAGGGTTCAGATCACGATTCACAACTTCACATTTAGTCCATGAAAGTAAAGTAGTAAGGTAATGTTTTGACGAGCACAGGAGAATATATTATGTAGTTGGGTGTTGAAACGTAATGTTTACATCATCAAGCTGACGCTTGAAAGATACTAATGTTGGGGCACATACCACGTGAGCTGGTAGAGAGTTCCATGTGCTGCACACTGACTGCAAACGAGTGACGTCTGCAGTCGAGACGGCTCTTTTGGTGTGCCAACTTCAGCCAACTTCAGGAATTAGGTGCATGGTGATTGGAATGATTTTTGCAAAATTACCTTTTCAAGCAGCGCAGAACAATTGCTGTGGTCGCTGAAATAGATTAATCATAAATACCAATTGACACTGAAACAGCTGGGACAGATACCGTCGTCTTATTGTCAATGCGGTCATATCAGACCACAACTCATCACCGTGGTAAACTTATCCGTCACGGACTAAAACACGATCCTCGACAGAGAAGTCAGAGATTTTTAATGATTTGCCGTTTATTTACATAGTTGAGGGCTTTTACATATTTTCCAAGTTATCTATCAATTCGACCTAAATGTGATCGGCCTATAGTAACTATGGTAGTCTCTCTAGTTCAGCCTACTAATAAGTGCAGCTGAGGTCTATTTTCCAAGTATTCTGAGTTAATCCGTCTCATGTAAAAATGCACAACAGTCACTTCTGACTTTGAAGAATTGAGACAAGAACTGACTGGAGTGTGAACTGATAGAAATACAAACCTGCACTAGGATACAAGTGTATCGCGCCATGTTCGACTTATGTATGTGACTTGTACCGTTTTGACAACGCGGCTGTTACTATGTACTATTTTCACAACACAAAAGAGTACCGTAAAAAGAAGAACAAAAAATCCACGGTAACATTATATTAAAGAGATAAGAAATCCTGGGCCTAACTTGGGTTTAAACTTCAGAGTAGCGGGACTAAAACTGTTCTCTGCAATAATAACACATAGCAATTCAATTAGGTGCGTAAGATCGGTTCTGTCTGAGGCCTCTTGATGGGACAGCCACGTTTTATCGGTTTCCGGAGTGAGACCGGCGCTCATGAACAACGTCTGCAATGAGTTGCTGCTTGTAATGTGAAACATTCATCTAGTAGCTTATTGGTTTATATATATATATAGTTTAATGTATATCCCTATTTGATAGCATGCTGAACCAAAGCTGAATCGCATTCAACGCGTTCTACCCCTGTAAAATTTCGTGGTAAATGGCTTGCATGCTAATTAACACGCTTCCTGATTTTCCGTACAATATAGTAAATTTTTTTGACTGAGGGCACTGGTTTTGTGACTTTATTTTGAGTGATCTCCTCGAGAGGAATGGGGTAGTTGGAAGCGATTAAGGAAGCACTAACTTGAATTAGATCACAATCACAGTATTAAAAACATTGATCAAATCGATTGAGGCTACGATAAATGTTCGCAGATTGATAGTGACGGTAGGTTGTGTAGACTGCTCAAAATGGATCACTTTCAGCACTGTTGGATACTTGGGTTTGCGAGCTACATCTTCATCTCGTTTCGCTTATACCCTAGATGAGTTTCATTTTACTATTTAAGTCAATTTGATCAGTAGTTAGTCGTATATATGTTATACTGTTTTGTGAGATACACTGTTCACTGACTGATTTGTGGCTCTCTAAGCAGAATAAATCTCAAGCAGGAATTTAACCGAATATCTCAAGGGATTTTCGATTTCTGCCAACTACTGAATAAATCTGTTGGAAGTTTTCAAACGTATTTGTTGTTTATTGGGGACTGCTGATTTATCAGTGCGTCCACCGTTCCTCCTCCACTCCCACCGCCTTGTCTATCTGTCCCNGTTATTGACCTTCGGCATTCAAGACTTATCAATAGGCATAAGTTCCTGATGCGTAGGAAGTTTGCTAAGTCAGTACTGTATCTCGCATGTGCGGTCTTTTTTTCACAAAATCCTTAAGACTTTTTACCGCGTCCATTTCACTCTACGCTTTGTGTACTACAAAGGGCTTGCCTGCTCCAATCAGCTACACATCCGCATTTCTCAAGTGCTTAAGCCGGCTTATCACGAACCGCACATAATACGCCGATTGTCTGTGAAAATCGACCAAAATCGACCGATCGTCAAAGGGGGTAACTCATCAAATGGAATCGATTGAACAATTAAGAGTGGACAGAATTTATAAAGGTTGACTACCGGAAAAGCCCACAACTGAAGCCAGAGAGAATAGAACAACCACACCCAGAATAATACGATTGATCGCAGTGAAGAACAAAGCCATGTCGTACGCTTTCTCGCTGTCCCCAGTTGACCTGGAGTGTGAATTTTATGCGCCCGGTGGTTTAGGTCTACGGCCGCTGACGAGGAAGCATGAATCCCATGCGCATTTAGATCCGAATGCAACCTTGGGTTACGAAGTGGCAAGTGAACGATCGAAAGACGTGGTACGTATGTGTGTTCTAATGCGCGTCTTAACTGAGTGGATTACATCCACACCGCGATTAACTGTAGTGCTAACAGAAGACCACATAATTGATTCGTTTTACAGCAGAACAGGTTCAATAACTACTGTAGGCGAAAGCGGTTCCTTTGTCAGGATTGATATCTGTGTGTTAAATGCTTTCCATTCAGTAAGGCAGATGAATATGATTTGTTTTCAAATCGAGTGGTACATCTTATTGCCCTTTACTCTACCTCTCCACTGCGGTTGTTCGTGATTGATTCGGTCATTCAATCAAGATAGTACAGTGATTTTGTTGGTTTGTATTACGGTTGAATCGATCATATAGCCAAATTTCAACCCGGGATGTGTCAAGGGAAGCCTAATCTTCTCCTGAGAATTCTCGCGGTTTGAAGTTGAAATGGATTGGGATCAGCCACCACCGACAGGACGTGTCGACGTTTTCTCGGGGATCGTGGATGCGTAGTCGTCAGAATAATGAACAGAGAACGTCGACCTAGTTTGTGCCATCTCCCTGTCGGCACCCTAGTAGGTCCGATTGGGTTTAAGTAAATACTATTGATGATCAGCCCTATATATACAACACGATTCACCCTTATTCAATCCACCTTTGGCTGGCACTACGAATAAACGCTTGCACCGCTTGCAACTGTCTTTTTACCGGGATCATTGGGAAACGCATCGTGGGACCAGGTCCAATGTTTGCTTTGCTGTGACTCAACACTTTCCATGTTATCTTCAATAAATTCATTGATTTTTATGCCCAGTGCTTTCTTTGTAGGGAGCGTTTATAGCAGTATATCAATTCCAGAGATTTTAAACCTTTCCCATAAGAATTATCATATGACCTTCTCTTCTGCCTGTGATACGGACTATGTTAGACGATTCTGAATCTCACCATGTGCTCATTGAGTTCCTGGGTGAACTAAGTGTATATTGATTGACTGGAAAATGTTCTCACATTTGAATGTTGGTAGATAGTACTATGTGATGCAACCCGACATTAGCTTAATTGTTCGAACCACAAACAATGGTGTTTGTATCGGCTGTTTCAAATAAACTTTGAACACATTTTTTGTTGAAGGGATCCTACTCTTTTCTGAATAAGATCATTCCAACATACAAACCTGTTTTTTTTACACCATTGACTGTAGAGTCTGTGTTTAGCGTCAAGGATGTAAGTAGTGATGACAGACTCAGACAATACGTGGCTATATAAAATGAATGATATGAGGCAAGCGCGATAATGGAGTACCGGTTGGCTAGGCAAAATCATATTTTGGCTCCGGTCACAAACGCATACAAGCACGGACTGATAGGCTATCAGGCTGTCTGTCCACAGGCGTCGAACCATCATAATGTTTTGGTTCGATTGGGCGAATGGACAGCTGATTTACAGTCTGATGCTAGAAAGAGTGAGCGAGAGAGAGATCGGGCCTGTCTCCAACATAAAGCGATTGCTGTGTGTATGTGTATGTGAAAGAAATAATCATTCTTATTGTTAAACCTGTGGTGTGAGGAGGTACGTTGGGTAAGATAACGAATATTCAGGACGACGTGTCAGGCGAAATATCGAAGGCGGTGAGGTTTGAGTTTCGTTTTGGATCGAATCCCAGCAGATAATACGTTCGTTTCAGTTTGAGGTATTTTGAACACATCGCATATCAGCTTATGCATAAGAAAATGTCCCTTAAGACGAGCACACGTGGCATATTTTGGTGTCTGAATTCGCGGTCTCGACAGTTTCTGATTTATTTCGGAGGCGAAAAGATTCTTTATTTTAGTTCCTTATTTGTGAAAATCCATAGAAGTGAGGATTGCCGCCATTCATCTCACGACTATCAGGTGATATCGAAGTTTTCATAGTCACCGACCGAGTTATTTGAAATCAGTGTTTTGCTAAGTTAAGCGTTTGTTATTTGAAGAAGAACTCACGACTCTGTTGCACAAAAGTAATCCCGTTCAAACCATGCAGAAAATTGGAACACCCACAACTGAGACAGTTCTCTAAAAATTAGATTTACAACATAATTGGTTTCATTATCACAGAGTATGAACAGGCCATCCAGCCGATTAGCAGTCTCCCCGGTTCTATCTTTCACACAATAACAAGCATCCGCGCTCCACCTACAACCTCTTGACACAGTCTACAAAGTCAATCGTAATGTATGCTTTCGAATGTGGATGCGGAGTATCGCAAATCGACAGAATAGAGAGGTACTTGCACTGAACGGTAAAAGGAATGCATCGTTTGCTGTTTTAGACACCGGCTGATCAAGTACCATGATCCAAGGCCACTCGCCACTCCAACCCATCACACACATACCCACCAAAACACGGGCACACTCAACAAAACAATGACATCATCAACGACCACCTTGCCCACAAACACCAAGCACAGAAAAACTTGCGTCATCTATCGCTCGATAGATGGACCGGACCCAATGAATGTATTTGGGGTTATGTATGCTAACACTAATCTTTGATTTCCTAGGTTTTGGAATCTGATGAAATTAGAAGATGATAACCTGGCTTGTGTGTGTGAAAAAAGTGTTAGTCACAATATCACAGCCGTGGAATTGTCAAAGGTGTGAATATAGGGTCCTGTTGCATTTATACATAGCTGATGTACTGTCAAGCGATACAGACTGTTTTCTGTTTCGGTGAGAAGCACTGAAATCTGCCTTGTTGGTAATCATCTAACCAAGTTCTGTTAACCTCTTGCTTCTCAGCGCAAATGGTATGAACTATCGAAAGCAAACCATAACCAAGAGTAAACTACCTCATTATATACACAACTCACCGAGTGAATACACTATTCTCTAAAAAACACCTCCTAACCTTCATGATTTAAGGACGTTCACCATCTGATTCATGCTCACGGTCTCATTCTTCCTTCCATAGAGTCTTCAGGCACCCCTTTACCCTCACCTCTAGAGGTTTGCATTGCCGTGTCTACCTGTACTATCCTCCTGAATGGATGTTACAATTTCTCCAAAGGAATAGAGATATAGCATTATTGAGGTAACCACAAAAATGGATTGTCCATTGGGGTTCTGTTACACAACCCTGAACGCACGGCTGCTCAAATTTACAGGGAGCATAGCGATCAAGCGCCAAAAACCCCTGCTACGTTAGCAGAAGCACGTCTACATCAGTTCGACATTGCCCTGACAATCGCCCAAGTGTCAGGTTGTCAACAACTGTGATATATAAACTATTTTGCTTTTGCCATGAGCGCCAAGCGAAATAACTCCGGAATTAAATTTTGCTCACTGGCAAGACTATTTTTGTTCAAGTTTATTTCACGAAATAATTACTTTAAGAATTTCATTTGTTTAGAAAATAATTCATCCCTAAAGTCAGTGTGCTACACATAGACATGTACGGATGTGAGTTCTTCACACCTCGATATCAGGTTTTCCGAGCTCACTTTATTGTTCGCTTGCACGGCAGCACCCCACATCATTGGAACTCCTTATGGCTCAGTGTGCAATTTTCTCCTGATGATAAGTCGCTAATGTTCACCCCATTTCCGTCTTGTCTGGCTGGAAACAACAGAGTTGATATGCCGAACTACAATAATCAGAGAACAGATGATAGCTAACTCGTTGGTTTCGAATACTGTTGCACCATGCCGTTTTTCGATACAAGCCAGTTCGAACGCTGATAAAAGTCTAAAACCTGGGTTTTTTGCTTTACACAGTTTTCCCAGTCAGATGAGAGATTAAGTGATCATAGAAACCCATCCACAAGTTACGCATCCCGATGGTCATTAAGTAGTCGGTAATCTGGATCAAACTAATCAGTTGCATCACAGTCTGGATTGGCATTGAAGCACTTTACGATCTGCTCTCACACAAGGTACTGAATCACTTTCATTTCTCCCAGTGAACTAGAAGTTCTCTTAGTGGTTTTTGTTTGGTGTCTCGATAACCGGAATACTGTTAGCTGATTTTGAATGCGATTCCGATTGATGGACTGCGAATACAACGAATAGTACAGGTAACCGCCTTTAACAGCTTGCATGAAATATAAACACCGATGCTAAATCATCGGGAACAGACCAAGGGAAATTTTATCTTCGAGGGTCGGTGCGGTTTATCCGTTTACGTGTAAAGTAATGCATCCATCGGTTCATGAATTGGGGAGAAAACAAAGGAAAATAGTTAAAACAAGTATTGCTCTCAAGTTGTTGTTTGGCAGATTTGAAGTTTGTACGGCGATTGTGAAAAGTTCAGTAGCTTCGGTAGGATGGGTAATTCGAATGTGAAAAGATCAGTGCTATCGGTGTGACCTGGTAGGTCAGCTGGTAGACCGTGCGCGTACAAGATGTAGGCAGCGTCCATGCATGGGTTCAAATCCCACCGAGGATACTGAACTTTCCACAATCGCCAAAACAAAGATTGCGGAATTCTGTGAACTGCAAGAGCGCTTGCAAACCATATAAACTAATTCTTAATTTGAGTATGTTGTATGTACAAATGGATGCAGATATTTTCCCTGTTTTCATTTACGTTCACTGAATACCTTAGATAGCTTGGCATTTTCAAGGAAGACCTACTCTACTGGATGTTGATGAACAGTCCTAAATCATTAGCAAATACTGTGACAGATACGCCCAAAGCTCCACTTGTCCAATTGAACAAGACAGAGGCAGGTCTCGAACGATTTGAGGCCCCATTCAATCGTGTGGTATGTCTTCTCATCGCACCTCTGCTATTGCTCAACCCCTTAACCGACCACAATTATCGGGTCGTGGCACAATTCCGAGGTGTGAAGTTTCCATTCAAACACAGAGGAAACAATTGTCTGAAGCTTCGACATAAGCCTGTAATGACACTCTGGCATGACATGACTATTGTTTATAAAGAAAAGGAATCCACCACCACTGCAATTAGTTGTGCATTTATTTCAGTTTGAATAGGAGAATTGAAGACATTGTGACATTTGTGCGATTCCCTTATTTTTCAATGTCATTTTCATGCCTCTGTATATAAAGTGTCGTTGTTTCACACAATCATAAATAGATCTTCTCTCCCTTTGTTGTCTTGATATCTACGTTGACTGTTGTAACTGCAAATAAGTGGACTAACACGTATCGGTCCGTTTTCATTAACACGCGTCATATCACCAAGCCGCTCCAAGACCGCTATCCCACGATCGCGGAGTTTCATGACAAGTCTCACAAAGTGCAGCCCAGAAAGTCAAATGTGTACGAGTGTAACCGGCTATTTTTTCCTTCCTGAACATGTCTTTGAGTTATTCCTCTCCTACTGCGTAACGTTTTTTATTTCTTCGTCTTGAAGACATTTTGACCATCTCCAGTCTCTTGATCGGATCGAGTCCCCACAACAGCAAGTCGTAGACATGTTAACTTCATAGCGTAAAACAAAAATCCGTTGTGAAACAAAATCAGCGCTGTAATTTTGCAGGATATTTTACTCCAAAAAGAGACTCAATTTAATAAAATGCGTCAGCGTTGTGTGTTCAGCGTTAGGACCGGAGATTACACATTTGACCAGATTTCTGAATAATTATAACTGAATTAACCACAGCTACCCAACTATAGTAAAACATGCAACGTCCGGTTTTTGCGGTCCTTAAGGCCCTTGTCATAGCAACAATTTTATGATGTTGGCACAGTAACCAATCCGGTCGGAATCACTGCACTGAACCATCAGGGAGAACAGCAGTCGAGTGCTCGTACTCAGTATTAGTCCAAATATCCTACTCAACAGCCATAGTTACCGTGACAGTATGACCGCGTTCACACGGAACACGAATTCCGCGAGGATTCACGCCTGCAAACATTACATCTCGCAGTGAGCAGGTCGTTCAGGTACTTTGTTATAACTGTACGCCCCTGATCAGGAAGCGCTGCAAGTCACTGAACTGGAGCGGGCTGACTGTACTCGTGTCAAAACAATTTGCAGAGTCAACATTTGAAATGCAGATCAGTGAACACATCGGGCCTGTCAATGATGGAGAAATCAATAGTAGGTCGACCAATCATGTGACATCTGATGCGAGTGAGCTGCGGTAGAATTTGAATTCTCACTACAAACGGCATATATACGGTTGGAGGGGAACTAGGGGATCGGACATAGATCAACATGAAAATTCAGTGTTTTTTTAAATTAGATCACGGGTCTGTGGAATATGATTGTGGACAGTCGCGATTACACTGCACTACAAACGAACGCGATCATTTGTCCAGAAGTGTTGTGCTTGTGGAAATTTCTACTACCTAACGTTGACAAGTATGGGTCAGTGATCCAGCAGGAAATGAACTTATTGCAAACGCATTTCTGAGTTCGATTACTGATAACAACGCATCAGTGGGTGACTGCACTAGTAAATGCAGTTAGGAAATGAAGCCAATTGTAATCATCTACAAGAAACTACCTGAACAGAGAGCACAAAACTAAGAGTTCACACAATTTGTCTCCAGGGTCATCCTGCATCATTTCATCTGGTGCTTATGAAGGAATACGTTTGGTTTACGTGTCAAATAAACAACCTTGAGCTTCTGAATACAAAGCACCACATCAGAGCCAGGGCAAAAAATAATTCTGACATGTGATTTGCGGAGCCGTTGTCACCAGTTGATTTTTAGGGTCTCGACCAGAATGGCAATTGGTAAAGGTGCAGTCCTTTCCCCGTAACTAGTTTCTACGGATGTTGGCAACTTGTCTGTTAGCACCCCTACTTCTCTCTTAAAATAAGCTGACGATATAGTTTTATGTCAGGCCATCTCCGATTCTTCCGGTCTTTCGCAATTTTCTGACAACCTGGAAAATGTTTAACAATTTTCCGCCACATCCGGCCTCTCTCTCAATCCCTCCAAATGTTTCGAATGTCTTTATACTATCACATTATTCTTTCACACCTGAACTGGACTCTGAACCAGTATCCCGGGCAAGCTGTTTTAAATACCTTTATCGATGCTAATCTTCATTGGACCTCTTACATTCAACATATCGTCAGTAAGCTTCGACGAATTTCTTTTCATATCAGTAAACTTCGTCAGTTTCAACTATTGATTAATTCTGAATTCGTGAGTTCTCTGTGTCACTTTATTGTTCACCTGTTGTTTTTCCCCAATCTCCTAATGAACAATTTTAAACTACAAGTTACTTTGCTCGCAAATCATTTGAATTGAGTTGTTTATGATGATGCGTTATACAGTTAGTCATGTTTTGTATGTGAAACGGGGAGCGCCTGTACCAGATACAATTTCTCCACTCCTGACTGAATTTCATTTGATAGCACACAAATTGCCGGGAATGCATCAATCGTCCTTTAGATCCCTCCGTTCCACAAAGTCCTTCCTGAAGCCATCCAAGAAGTGAGCCGTATGAAACAGATAAGGAACGAGGAATCGCGAAACATTCACCGCCTCGTTTGCCGAAAATTTCTATTTTTTATTTCTCTCTCTTCTCGTAATTTTTGATATATTTTGTAGCTCTTTACCTTATAAGTTTTGCAGTTTTGATTGAATAATCTATTTGAATATGTAGTTCATCCGTTTATGGATTTCTGAGTGCAGTGTTAAAAGAAAAGACCATGTTGGTCTTCGCTTATGCATCGCTACGTGTTATTCTTTCCAGTGTACCACAACGGCTGAATTTTGAAGCATTTTGAAACCAGTAAACTACCCACAGACAGTCCACGGCTTCCTTGAAATCAAACATCCTCATCTTCACAGTCTGGGTAATGAGGGAACCTCGTTATAATCCATAGAACATTGCGTTTTATCACACTTAATATGCATAATGGAAAAATGTTCTGTTTGAAATGAATATTTTGATAAATGAGGCTGGTAAGTTGTTGGGGTGTCTATTTACGGACCGAGGAGTGTTTGTTTTGTCGTTTGATTTGTTTCTTTTCACCTTGGTAAGGTTACACTCTCAGATTAGGTCAAGACAGCTGAAGGGAATAAACCGGTTTTTGGGGGAGGCGTACATATTCGGACCTGATGAGCGAGTGGCCGTTGCC
>UZAN01046673.1:10451-27652 GCA_900618425.1 Echinostoma caproni
GGGCTGTGTGATGTGCGTGATGTCATTCTATAGCCAAATGGCCAACCAATACCTAAATTGTTGTTTAGCAGATTTGAGATTTGTATGTCAAAATTGTGAAGAGTTCAGTAGCCTCGGTGGGATTCGAGCCCGCTCATGAACGCCGCCTACGCTTTGTACGCGCCTGCTCTACCAGCTGAGCTACGAGGCCACACCGTTAGCGCTGATCTTTTCACATTCTAATTACCCATCCAACTTACAAACAACAATTTGAACAATTAACTTTGCCTAAGAAATGCATTCGGTGGACTCTGGCAAATTCTAACGAAGAATTACAGGCTAACTGATGGATGCCATATGCCTCTTAAATTCGATGGGTAATTCAAATCCTTAAAGTCCTTTTAAAAGACTTTCGGTCAGCACAGCGTTGATTGTATATTCAAATTCACCGTCACTCCAACCGCCCCTCCCTCCGGCCCGAAGACATCTGCTTTTCTAAATCTATTTGATCTCACATATCATCTGTTTCAACTACTACATTTTATTCCTGAAGGAATATGTTAGCATCCTACAAGGCGCAAACGGGGGTAACCTCGGGAGTTTTTCCCAGAAAATCCTCATGGACCATCGACTGCTTCAAAGTTTAATCATCTTGTACGGACAAATGTACGCAATGTTGATAGATGTGGTCACTGACAGTCATCATATTATAAAATGAACTCTTAGAGGAACACCAAAACAAAATTCGATGTGGCTTAACTTATCACAATGTTCTGAGAAGAAGAGGCCTCATGCCCTTCTTGGTTTTGTCTGCATATGGTGGCTATAACAATAATATTGTTTGTATTAGCCAAATGAATGTTTACGGTAGCGAATTTATCAATCAACCAGGATCATAAAAGGCAGAATCTGAGTAAGTAGATGCAAATCTGACCATTATTGCCTCAATTGGAGCTGAATAGTAAGACAATGGAAAGAAATTGACTAAAGACATTGGTCTGTGCAAATAAACTGAATGAAGTTGTGATTCACTGACTGTGGAATTTTAACATTCAATTGTGCCCCTCCTCCTGGGCCTAGATCCGGTAGACATTTTGTCTTGCAATCGATCTTGGTGAATGAAAGGACTTGATTCAGTGGGTTAACTTTTGCATTTTGTTGAAGAATTCCATTATATTGCTAAATCACGTTGTTTCGAACATATATTATCACACTCTCGCACACACTCTCTCTGTCTCTCAGAATAATGTGAAATGCCATCTGACCGTGCCACGTTGACTATGAAACTTTGGGGTCACCAGACAGCCGCGAATCTGGATACGAAAAATACCTGTTACTCTAAGACTGTTACGGTGAAAACAATTAAACAATGAAAGAGACAACAGCATACGACACGCCACTATCACGAGTCACTTACGGTTTCCTTTCTAAAGTCCGTCTTTGCAGAATCTTTTCTTTCTCTCTACTGTTCTTGGCGTAATTTATTCGTTACTGTATGTCACCGATCTGAGTTACCTGGTCGAAATTTCCTGTAACTTATCAACCAATAAAATATACTGAAAGCTGTTGATTGATTGACTGAATGAACGATTTTAATTGTATAATAACATGTTAGTCAAATGATTCGAAACATATACTCGGTTGTGGTGGATCAGCATCCAGAAAATGCGTATCCGTGAGGCTACCTCTGTTTATGTGACGGTTGACCTTTTGTGATGATTCAATTTCAAGAGATATTTATAACCACCCTTCCGGTGTTGTAAAAGTTTGGGCCTGTTAGCCGTTAAGTGAGTAAAGACAATTAAAACGAGGAAACTGCGAACAGCCTCGTCGGTTATGTATGCTAATTGTTCCATCGCAGGGAGTGCTGAAAGCATCTCTGAAGGAAGATTAATTTCTGTCTATATATTAGGACGGTTCAAATAAATTAACGTAGTCCATACCAATTTTTTATCTCAGCAAACTCTGACCATTTCTTACGTCATCTCAGTTTTCCAGTATTGTTAGCTATCTCATAAGGAAATTAATGATCTACTTGTAATTCACATTCATCACTCCACTTCCAATTAACAAAACGATTGATGGATGCATGATATTGATGATGATGACTTTGACTCAGATCACTGTTATTATTATTATTATTATTATTATTATGGTGATGATGATAGTAATGTTAGCGATATAGTTCAAGATCCGTACTCAACTGCGATGCTTAATAGGTTTTAGTCTAGGTTATCTGGGTGTTTTGGGCGTCAAACCAACTTTCGAAAATGTATTGATTGATAAGCATGAGCAAGTGATCAACTGACCCCATGAATGACCAAGACCTTGTTTTGCAAACTATTTTTCTGTCAGCTTTATGATCTAATCGCGTCGTTACCTCTGGCAAATCACAGAATGCTTGTTGGTATCATTTTATCGTGCAACTATATTTTGGCTTCATTTGGGTAAACCCTCTGTGAACATGGAGTTCTCATCATCTGGGGAAAGGGAACCAAGACAATGATTTCATAAATATTTCTCTATTCTCTAAACCTACTCAATTTACGCTACCGTGTTCCACTACGTTTCTCATTTCCACACTGCGTATAAATAAATAAATATATCTTTCAAACTTCACCCATGTATGTGGTTAATCTGCAATTATTTCAGTGTGATATGTTGTGTCCGAATTCCACAACTATCGATAAAACGGATCTTTGCTCGATGTTTATTTACATAATAGACTGCACTAAATACGTCAAGTCCCCGTGAGCAAAAATTCACAGGGATCCTATACCATGTATTGAAATGCTGAAAATCTTCAGTTACCGGTTTTTCAAATTAGGTAACGGTAACTAACTAGGATTGGCTACTCAAAAGGTTTATCGTTTTATCATGCCAGTCATCATCTTGTTTACAAACTGTTTCGTTATCCTTTACCCATATTGGCCATAGTTCCTCATCCTCATGGACGTATTGGTGATACTTATTCAAAATTGGATCTCACGTAAAACCCACCAATTATATTTGGAATTAACGCACCAACGTACACTGGGAAAACCACTCCCAATCGGCGTGAAATTTCCCAAATTTACAAATAACTTCGTTCAAAATTGTTGGCATGACTTCTTTTGCGTAAACGGGTGTATTCTGTCGGGAGAATTGAGGAGGAGCTCAATGGAGAAATCGTCGGATATATCGTTCAGGTGTTTTACCCTTATTAAAAAATCATCTGTAGTATATGTTCACTCAATCTAGTGCATTTCGAACCAGAGCTGGCTCTCAATAACTTGCTGCAGGTCAGTCATGCATGATCTATGGTGTTGAAAGTCCTAGGCCTTACCCGAAAGTCAGTCGCTTCCGGCGTCACGAATTTGCAGAACTGTCTTATAACAATCATATAAGAGAGAAAGGCAACTGCCGAGAAGGAATTTTTCGATGTGAAACGGTTTTTGAGGACCTTTCGTGGCTGACCAATAAGAGTTCTTAGATTTAGCTTACCGGTGTTGCAACATCACAAAATATAATGGGGAGGGGTGAAGGAGTGCAAGAATGGGTGGTAAGTGTGTTAACCTGCGCACTTAAGACCGGAAGTAGATTGTATGCTTTCGGTCAATACAATATGTTTACTCCCCAGGAGTCCACAGACACAGATTCTGTGAGACGTGGATGCATACAACACCCAAATAAAACTGTTCCCATAAAATTCGTTTGCTTGCGAGACACAAAATCGATGTTTACGATGAGGTATCTTGCAAAAGAGCTACTTCTTATTTCGCATTGTCTAAGTCTATAAGATATCACAATATCAATGCTATGTTACTTTGTTATCTCTTCTGTTTCATCACCATTTTGTTCGCGTGCTATCTGATGTTGCTTTATCTCATTCACCTTTCCCTATTAGTAGAAAGGTCTAGGAAAGAGGACTTTGCACGGTTGATTCTGAACCATCTTATGAGTGTGGAACAGCTGGGTTTTTCTCTTCCGTCTAAACCTAGCCTATCTGTACGTGCAAAATCAACAAAATTGAAACTCTGAAACAAACTTTTCCCGGGATGAAATTGAATAAGGCACACAACATCCAGTTAGACAAATTATTTCCTAAAAGATTTCACTGTATCCTATTCAGGTCGAGAAAAAAATGAAAGCTAACAAAGAACGGTTACTGTACATGAGCTGTTGGTGTTAAATTTGTCCAACTTTCTACCCAGACGTGAGACTAGAGTTTTGCATAACTCTTAATGCTTATACAAATCCTGTTTTCATCGTTTTACAAAGTTATTCACAACTCTTGCCCTGTATTTGTAAAGAGGTGGACAAATTAAAAATCCAACAGCTCATCCGTGGTACTTGTTCCCTTTTAGTTTTCATTATATTTTTCTCGACTGCAGTGCGTACCTGAAGAGATACAACGAAGTTTTTTCCTAAATAAATTGTACAACACTGTGCTGCTGTGTTCTTTGGTCCAAAATAGGAATATCCGAAATAGTCCCCTAACTATGTCCTATAACTGTCGTATAATTTGATCATTGCTATTCATTACTATGTTCAATTTCAATTTTCAAAACTTTATACTGTTGAGCGACAGCTTTTGTTCCCATAATCGGCAACCCATTTGATCGAATCATGTAAGGCCAGTAGCAATCATAAAAATTAAAACGAAACAGTAAACGACTGAACTATGTGCATCTGTGTGGCAAGTGAGTAGACACATGCACAACACGGCTTAAGCTACTCAACCATATCACTCAACATATCGGTCCGTCGGTTACTCTGACACTGAAAAAAAACCTCAAATGGCGTGAGTGACTAATTCAATTTGCATGGGAACTGGACTTTTGTAAACAAGTTCATTATGTGGCGAATTTTAGTTCTTATCGAAATTAGTACAAAATTGAACAGCCAAAATGTGTACACTCTGTGATATTCTATAAAATATAATACCTCAAAACGCCTACTTTACACCTACTTTGAGTAATCATCCAGTTACTGCTGTGAAGTTCCAACTATCATTCAAATTGAATGGGATAATTTCTTCAGCCCATATGTTGACGCTTTGCTACCATTCGTTTTAGTGCAGTCTATTCGATACCTATTCCCTACAACCTCTATAAAGTCATATTGGCATAAATGCACCCAAGCTCTGCTAGTTGACACTGAACTTTGTCAGAATAAAACAGGAGACAGCAAACGAATACGATTCCTCTCTCACACACACACCCCCCTCTGCTTCTACCCGTTCCAACCCCAATCGATCATATGGGATCAGTGTCAACTCAACTCAGGGTAAGGGTATCTACTTTGAATTCCTTTTTAGTGTAACGAATTGATTATACGACTGCCCGGGTCAAATGTTTTTCTTCCGACCCATGTGATTATACTACTGCACATAGTTACGCTCCACTTGGTCCGGTTAACTTCAGTCACGCTTGATAGACGACACATGAGTTAATTGAGCGAAACTAATCACCCACCCCCACGACCACCACTAACATCACCACCAATCCACCACCGTACGAATCACTTCGCACCATATTTCACCAACGGATCAAAGGATCTTGATGACTGACCTAAGCCGGCAGCCTCCTGCCATTCTCCTGATCTCCACTGGGACCCCGGTGAAGTTGGCAGATGAGAACTGCATCGAACGGCACAATCTACTCTAATCAAATGCAAGACCCCATCGACAATCTGCTTTAAAAAAGAACGACAAAGCGTGTGATTTGAAGGACGTATGGGAGCCTCACCTTCTTCTGTTTACCATGGCTACTTGTGTCAGTGTAAACGGAATTTGTGGAAAGATGGTACATCGGCTTTTCGTCTCTGGCAATCGTTCAGTTCATTCTTCCTAAATTCAATGCTATTGCAAACGTCAAATAGATGACTTTATCGTAGATTCTATGAAGAGGTCAGATATCATACTTTGCAATATCAATACGCAGCAGGCCAACAAACCGAAATAGGTATTCATTTTTGTAGATAATTGATGATCCTGTTTTTCATCGTAGTGGATTCTATGAACGTTTTGTTTGTCAAAAGTTGTCGAGCATGCACCGGTTTTTGTAACAGTTCTCTCCTAAACCGTATAACAGCATTACGATCACAGACATCACCACGGCTGACGACAAAACATATCTGCTTTGCTCGGTGAATAGTGTTCAAAACCATAGGATGGTGGTGGCCACGTAGAAAACCGCTTTAGTCCACTTGCCTTCTAGCTACTTCTGTATTCGACCGTAGCCATCGCGGCCTGAATTCAGGAACCGGGTAAAGGTTCACTTTTTAATTTGCTGTATATTCAACAACAAACTATAACGGGATTGTTACGTGATGGTTCTTTCACACAAAGGAGCCCGCATAGTTGCATTTTTCACCGAACTATTAATAAACTCGGTTCTACCAGGGGCTTGAGGTCAGACGAAATTATTAATAGCTCAGTAGCCTTGATGGGACTCAAACTCACGTCCCGTAGCTCAGCCTCGTTGCTCAGCTGGTGGAACGTGCGCTGTAAAAAACGTAGGTGGCGTCCATGCGTTGGTCCGAATCCCGCCGAGGTTACTGAACTTTTCACAACTTCAACATAAAATATAGTTTGAATTCAGCCGTTCCCAACGTACACACACACACACACACACACACCAGCTGATATGAACCGCAGGACTGATTGATCACATCCAAACAAGGTGATGTGGGTGAAAATGAAAAATATGCATGATTAATGAGCACAAAATCAAAAAAACTTGGTCAAACATTTGGTCCTCTATATTCCAAGACAATCCAGAAAGCTCCATATATAAAGATTTTTCTCAATATAGAAGAAACTAAAACAGGAAAATTTGCAAGTAAATAAAGATCTTGTGGTTATCCGTTTATTGCAAAGCTTATCTCCAGTGTATTTCTCCGCCTTTTGCATAATGATCCCTAATTCATAACTTTTTAGACTCACCTTCAACTTATTCGTTTTTTTCACGCAACAACAACTCAAGTGCGATTGCTTTTAAATTCAAGCATATCTGGACCACTCGTCGTCTGTGCTCGCTTCACCTCGCCACTTATACTTGACCGTGGTAACTCTCAGGTCAGTCATCTAATGACTAAACATTTGCGTGACAGGATGTATTCAGGGAAATCGGGGCGTCTAAGACAAACGATGAAAAACGTCAGCATAGCGCAGAAAATTTGGCCCAACTAAATCATTTAAATCTGATGCCTTGGACTATCTCACTCGGGTTGTTCAGTGATAGGAAAAATGAAGATATCTGGTACCTTATCAATGTGCCCCTGTATATATTAACAATCACTTCTGATACATAACATTTGGGGTCAAACAAGTATGGTTTAAGCTACTATCCGTAATATTTTCTCTTAATGAACACTGATTCCCAGGTAGCATTTTTATGTTTTGTTAGGCACTTTCGAGCACTACAATGATGTTAAGTATTGTTTTATTTACACTGCCCTAATTTCTACTGTTCTGTAGCTCAGTGGTAAGGGTTCGAAGGTTCGCGATTCGAGTCCTAACAGGGACACAAAATGTGCGCACTGCTGACGAGTCCAAGCAGGAAGAAACAGCTGTTCAGTGCTCTTTGTCGGTCATCACAGACATTTCCATCACTTCTGTTGTTTATGTTGAAAGCGAGGTTAGATTGATCTTTTTGAATAAGTCACTATTTATGCTCTCACTGATTTACCTCTATTAAACTTTTAAACCCCACCTGGCTCACTGCTACGTTCATCCTGTTCCAAAGGCTGTGGACTGATATAACTGCTAAGAGGACAGTTGTAAAATTCATCCGTTCTAGAGTTCACCAAATTAACTCAAAATGCTCTCAAGGTCACCTATACTTTTACATATATTCCCTGTCGCCTAGCTTCTCTAATTTTCGAAATAATAAATGGGGACATTAGCATCTTGGTACAGGGTGTCTAGAGAGTTCAAATCCCCAGGACACCAGATCCGTCATTTGGACGGAAATGTGTTGGATGTGTGAAATGCGAATACAGTCACCTTAATGGAAAACAACTATCAAGTGAGAGAAAATAAACGCTGTTCACGACATTGCCTATAGTAGGATGGAGTGTGGGACAAACGTCTGATGAGCAATGAGCACCGTTTACCACCACTAAACCGTTTGGGTCCATGTATATTTCTCTTTTATTCACAGTGGATTATATCTCAGGGCTCATCGCTGTCAGATCACCAGTGTGCACGCGTAATGATAATGACCAGAGGCATGTCAACAAGTACACTGAACAGATCTGAAACGATATGGTTTGCCTTGAAACGGAAAACGAATGTGGTACCTGTAGATTTCACTAACAAATAGGTCAACCAACCGTAAGACAATGAATGAGTCAAGTGCTTCGAACCATGCGCAATCAAAAATACAGTGGGTGCAAAACCACGTTACTCTGAATGACGAGTGGGCCTGAGAGATTCTTAGTAATAAAAACAGTTCCGTTTGGATGGTCTGGTTCGTTTGGTCCACTACCAACACCATGTCAGGATGGAACTTACCGTTTTGCAGGACAAACCATTATTGTTGCGGTTTTGTATACAATTTTAGCCGGTAGCCGGTAGTTGACCACCATGGAAGGCACCAAAATCAATGCAGTCTAATGTTATAATTCCTAACAATTATCTACTTTTTTTTCATCCGTGTGATGGTGGTAGTGGTGAAATAAAACTATTTTTTCATCAAGACGAAGGTCTATTTCAAACCTTATTAAATACTGGTTTATAAAAATCCACTAAAACTTCACATTTTGATGGCAATATATCAAAGATATCATCGTCTAGTTACAAAGTCAGTTTATTTCAACATAACACTGAGTAACCACAATGATACTTCGCAACCCCGATGAGTTATTTAATATGATCAATTAAAAACGGCTCATTTGATATCAAAATAATTCTCGTCTCCACAACGTAAGCATAAGATTTCATAATCATCCGATAAAATAAGTTTCCATGTCAAACCTTGCTGAGATAAATGAGATACTGAGTGTGGTCCTGACGGAGCTTTGGGAAGTAGTTTGAGTATGCATAAGATTCGGTGGTTACAGAATTCATTGTGAATCAGAAGGAAAAGGGAATGTCTAATTAACTGCCCTAAGATTTTAATCATACTTGATGATAACATTTACGCCTAAATGTACCCCACAGTTTGCCCTCAAAGCATGCTGGTTCCATTTAAAATCTAACCTTAACAACTTGATGGTTGCAGTGAAATTTGAGTACAGTATCATCTAGCGACTACGTGCAACACTATCACATGCACACTACAATATGCATTCGTTAAATCAACAGTGAAAAATTTGAATGCATGAGGTAGAAAAATTTATTTGCAACATTGTCAAATTTATGCTATTTTTATGTGACCTTGTCCTCTTGGCTTCAACACCACTAAACCTCATTGAAGACAACTAGGCAAACAAAACTGTTGTTCTTTTGCAGGTAGGACTTTGGTGCTTTGTTCTCTTACTTAATGTGGGCATGAACCGAACAAGAAATTTCACAAAAAGTCTATGGAATAGCCAGCGAACGGTATACTTTGCTCTGCTGCATTCAATTTCCACAAAAGGTGCCGCTTGGTCGATCATGAACCGCCTGATAATCTAATACATTGATGAGGAAGCTTCAGTGGGCATTGTAATTAAATTCAAATGCGTAATTCCCGAAGGGCCGACACGGTGTATCGTGCCATAAATGTCACCAAAGATAATACCTTAAGGTAAAACTAAAAGTAATTCTCGTTGCATGTGAACAATAACAGTAGAGTAAACTTGAATTGATTTTCGCGTAGCAGTGAAGCTCCAACTCGGCAATCAATCACAAAAGCGTCAAAACAGTTTTGACTTGGAAGTGCAGAACGAGTCACTTCCTGGTCACAGAGAACCTCACTCGTATAGAAACATCGATATTTTATTCATCGATAATAAAACATCCTCTTTAACTCTTTCAGTTGTTTTCTGTCCACCAATGACCAAATTCCATGATGCAACAGGAATGTATAAAACGGAGTTAAGGCAACTGACCGAGCAATAATACAATCATTTTTTATGAAAGCACAAAAACGTTTTGTTATGAATCTGCGCATAATCGTTATCGATAAGATCATACTTTGGTTGATGCCAAATTCGCATTAGTATCGTTGATCTCAATATGGTACCTGTAGCAATGGCTCTGACTAGATATTCATCTTGCGACATGTAAAGAAATAACACGTTGAAAATGTCGTATTCTGTCTGTTTTCATTAGGGTAAACGGCGATTGGCGTTGTCTATACGGCTATCCGTTTGTCCCTCACTCAGTTCATACACCAACCAATGCTTGGTAGCATTTAGTCAACTGTAATCCTTATCGCGTACCTTTGAGCAGTTCACACAACACAAACTCGACGATTATTCCATGAATATTTGGGTTATTCGATGCAATGTAATACTAATATTCATTCAATAAGATCTGCGACGGAAAAGTCTACCGGATTACGTTATTTTGTCGTGCATTCAGTGAAGAACATTACTTTTTTTATCACATTAGGACCAAATGATGTTAGGGGTGTATCAAAAAATCGATGCCCCATGTGTTGTTTTTATTGTGAATGTCATAATGTTAATCACATAGCGATGTCGGTAGAGAAGTATATGCGCCGACGTTTCGGTTACCGTGGGTAACCTTTCTCAAGGCATTATAACATTCATAGGAAGGACATTACTATTCTTGCACACCTGACAGATTGGACTGTATTCTCGTCATTTTGAGAAAGTAACTGTGGATGTGCATCAGGCTAACTTTTTTAAATGTCAACCGCGCACCCATGCAGAGTTGAATTATCCCAGATTCGACCAGTTCACACGGAGGTGATCAAAAGTCGGGAGTGAACAAGTCAATGATATTTAGGCTCTTCGATAAACATTGAACACATTATATATATATATATATATATATATATATGAAGAATATCACAGTGATACACGAACGATACGATTGCTCGAACTCACCCTGAAAACATTCGAATAGTCTCGCGGCACAGTGCGGTTCTGTGATGTTCGAATTGCAGGTTGTGGACTGGGAACTGTGCGGGACATTTGTGTGGACAGAAAAGGATGTGGAACAGTGTGGTTTGACTGCTTGGTCGGGAANTGCCGCCCACGAGGCTATATTCCTATTACCATCTACATTATTTCTTTCTGTGAATGAAGCGTATGCTACGGCAAGCAACTGAGCCAAATCAGATGGGAATGTGTTCGTTGGGGAATTGGTTTGACAGGAATTTAAAGGGTACTTTTTGTGAAGGAGATCAGCTTTATGTACAGTCGGATCGGCTAGCGAATAGTTTGATATATTTGGAGAAAAGCTTGAAAATAAGCTGGTTCCGATGGATGGGAATTCAAGCCCATCACATTTTGATTGTTCGTGTAACAACGAGGATGAGGAAGATGACGAAGAAGTGGGATGATTGGGACTGTTGTGAATCGGATTAGTTGGTCGATCCGGACATAGCTTTTCTCGATCCAAACCCAATAATGTTTGTATGGTAAAAAGATTCGATTTGGCTCCAATTCGTTGCTCGGAACCGATCATGTTTCACACAACTAATCTTGATGTCCATGAAAATTTTGCTGCCTCTCCATCAGACGGGAACACCACCTGATTAGGGTCATCGTGACGGCCGAAAAACCGCCGAATCATGGAACTAGTCACTGATTGGCCAAAGTGGACGTATGCACGCACGCATGCACGCTGTATGCTTGGACAGGAAAGTGTGCCGGCATGAACTTTTCCTCTGGAACCAGGGGCGCATCACTTGATTAGTCTGTCCTCATTCTCTCACCCCACTGTCTGGACAGAGACCAGGGGTTCTTACTATGCGCCACTCACCAGCCAATCACATCACACTGTGAAGATAGAAGGAGAGGAAGTATTAATGCTGACCGCGTATTCTCTTCCACCCTTCGAACTAGAGAACAGATAACGATGGCGGACCATCGGCTTCGTTAATTGTGTTGACGATGGAACAGCACTTTTTTGTTGAAATGCAGAAAAATTCTCGTTACACCTACGGCGTAGTTACCCAACAGTTATTGTCACATTACGATTAGAATAGCACCTGAATTACCTCTATGAATAGCTTTTTCACTCAAAACTTGCAAACGAAGAATAATTGAAAATCAGTCTCATCGGACCACTTCTTGCATCAGGCAAGTTTAAGTCCATTCGACTGTACGGTTTTCTCAATCTAATTGTGTGCCTACAACCCGCGCACATGCACGTCCCGATTCGGCCTGTTCTGACAGATAGGAAAACTTGTGATTACAACGTACCTGTATGCTCCACCCGATGTGCGTTATGTGTAATGCGTACTCAGCCCATTCACACAGCGTGACAAGCCGTTGAGAATTAGTTGGGCATGTGCCATATGCAAAAAACCACTCGTATTGTGCCAGAATACTCAACTGAGCAAGGTTGTGTGTAATAGAGGCAAAATCCAGAACAGTATTAGCGCTCAAAGGACTTTTTTCTCAAATTTGACTTTGCTCTCAAATTCACCATAGGTGGTGATTGACTGCAGGTCGGATAAATTCCAGCGGAAACTCTCGGTTTTAAGACGACTAACAAAGCTCTGTCTCATCCACAGGATATACATCTGTGTCGCAACTGGAGCAACAATTGACTATCCTTATGTGCACAACTTGCCCGTCGAAACACGTGGGCACTCCAAGACACAGACACAACTGCCACCGCGCATAGCTTGATCTTATGGCCATTCGTCAAACTCCGCACACAGTTTATTGAGCAAGCAGTAGAGAACGTCAAATTGTGAGAACGACAGGTCATAGATAATAAGAACCTAACCTAGGACAAACATAAAGTGTGAAAAAAATCTCAGGTGACAGACATCTGGGGTGGTGGGGTGGGGTGTTTATCTCAACATTGGGTGCTTTCTGATTTTTTATATTTTATTCAGCGCGAAGACCGATGTACAATTTAAAGGAAAGCTTACACGATTTGTACAAATACAAAATATGACGAATCGAAAATTTCTCGTAGCATCTCGAAATTGGCTTGCTAGTCGAATTTTTGGCAATTCGTTGAGCTTGTGCTCTTATTTGAAAGATCTAATGATCTAATTCGTTAATATCATCAGTCAAACCTGATTTATCTGGTGGTTCCTTTGAAACCGTTCACAGAAATGGATCATCACATTTAACTCATTTCATTGATATTTAACGATACACACTTCCATAATCATCGGCTGGAGAGGAATACAGGAAGCACAATGATAGGTTTCTTTGTAAGACTGATAGTTTTGTATTAAATCGACGGCTTCAGAAAAGCGTGGCGCTTTATAGAGAATTCTGACTACCACAAAGTCTGTGTAACGGAATAGATGGAAGATGCCCCCAGAATAGTAAGTAGGTAGACAAGCAATGTCTGCTACCACTTTAATTGTGCGTTTTTGTACAAAGTGCGGATACAAACTGTGGGCATCGACGTGCTGTGTTTTGCAGCTCAATGATTACTAATCCACCACATTGAAATGCTTCTTCTAATAAGTAGCTGCTTCTAAATGACGGTACAATTAAGGAACTGACCGTTCTCATACACAAAGCGCAAATGTATTCGCTAGACGCTTAATTTCACTGGAAATGAACGATCGCGTATGTTGTGTTGCAGCGCGAACCATTCTGCTTTACGGTTACGGAACTTCGGGATTGCTTGTTGAACACATCGGTCGACCCGGGGCTTCTACAGTTGATATTTACGTAGACTGACAGCTAGAATGGATTGCCTGAGCTAGTAACAACGAGGCAATTCGTGGTGCATATTGGAGTCTGTCCGTGGAACTTCGATGCACTGAATTCTAATGAATAGGTTTTGCTGGTTAGTACACACAGCTCACAGCTAACAGTTAGCTAGCACACCACACCTTGTTTACTGTTGCCACTCGTGTATTGAGATACTCGCGCGATATGGAAACGAGGCAGATAGAACAGTGCACTATGGAGCCCATAATTGGAGTTCAAAACACGCTGAATCTGATGGGTTGGAAAAACTGAAAAGCATGACAGCCAACCGAAACCAATAGTACTCTTATTGTTTTTTTCATGATCAGATCAGAATGTTTAAAGACTTGTGTACATTCATCTAGGTTATGTATTTTGCATCAACTCTGATGGCCCAATTTCCTTCCCCCTTTTACAGGATAGATGGATTCCTCAACCATTTAACACACCGATGTTTGCTATCCTAGACAACCTGAGTTGGGCGGCAAATTGCTATATTCACGACACTGTGTCTCGCTGTGTGATAGTGGAGGGAGAACTTGCCAAACAGATGCTCGCTTGACTATTCTTTCAAAACGAATAAAAGGGTAACTGTTTTGTTTCCTACTGTCACATTTCATCATTTGTTTGGGAAATTCCAGGATAAATGGTCCCTCGGTGTGCACACGTATGCTGTGAAATGGGAAGTTCGTGGACAATGCGGTGTTCACTGCATGCCTTTGATGGCGACCTTGATTGTGATAGCTTTGGATTTCATGTTCCTTCGAACATCCAATTGATAATAGCGAAAAGAAGGCATGCATTAAGATATTTGGAGCATTTCAATCAACGTTTTTGTGAATGACGTGAAACATATCAGTTGACATCGGCTGTTTATGACCGCAGTGTGTACTGATCGCATCTGGGGCAACTCTGTCCAGTTCAAGAACGGTTCATATCTGAAAAATGTAGCGACGAGTTAGCCTGATGCATTGGATTGTTGCATAAGTTCCTACCGTTCTTAAACATTTACTTTCAAAGAAATCAAAGAATTTTAAAAACCAAAATAATGACTCAGTCAATTATATATTTACTGAAATCATAAAATTTTAGTAGCAAAAATAATAACACGTCAGTCAGTTATGTACTCTCCATCATTGTTCATTACTCCTTCCCATCTTTCCACCAGTATTTTTATTCCATTTCGCCAGAAATCCTTAGGTCGAGTCTCAAAGAAGTTGTTGAGCCAATTTTCAAGATGATCCTGATTTCCGAAGCTAAGACCACTCATTTTATTTAAAAGGCAGTGGAAGAGATGGTGATCCATCGGGGCGAGGTCCGGCGAATAGGGAGGATGTTGAAGGACCTCCAGACCGAGCTCTTGGAGTGCCATCTTGACGGTTTTTGTGGTGTGTAGTCAAGCGCTGTCAAGGAGGAGAATCACCTGACCTTGTCGATTCGGTCGTTCTTTGTTGAATTACCTCATTGGTTCGATGAAATTGGGCTTTTCCTCTACTCTCATGTTCTTTCCAAGCATTTCACAGTGGATTAGACCTTCCAAATCCCACCATACGCAAACAATTGTCTTCATCGGATGCAGGTCTTTCTGGATCCTAGGCTTAGGCTTCTCTCCAGGACTCACCCACTCTTTCTTTTGTTCCATATTCACATAAAGACACCATTTATTGTCTCCAAAGACGATTCTAAATAAGAAACGTTGCCTGTGGCCATGAGTTCCTTGGTGTCGAGCGAGATTTTGAGCAGCATTGGAAAGCCGCTTATCCTTCCGCTCTTGAGTGAGTTCATGTGGAACCCATGCTCCAAGCTTTTGAGTGAAACCCATCGACTGAAGGTGGAGTGAAATTGTCGCAAAATCACAATTCATCTTTTCTCCCAATTCTCTGCATGTTTGGCGGCCTTCTTCCTTCAAAAGATCCATGAGTTGGTCATCGTCCATTTCGACTGATCTTCCGGAACGAGGAGCTTCGTTGAAGTCGAAATTGTAGTGGTTGAACCTCGCAAATCAATCCCGAGCAGTTCTATTAGCTATAGTGTCCTCTCCATACATGGCACAATATTTCTGGTAGCTTCACTCGCTTTATGACCTCGATTTTTGTCGATTTGACAATCAATTTGACGGTACTAAAAAAAGACGAAAGATAGTATAGGCGAAAACGATTACTCTAATCTTATAGAGCATAGCACGGGCTTTTTAATGGTATATAACACTTTGCCAAACATCAAAGTCTTTGTAGAACAAATAGTTTTACGTAGCGGGGTGAACTTATGCAACAACCTCATACGTACGTCTGCATTAGTTTTTCAAAACCATAACGTTATAGTTCGATGATGGCATCTGTTGAGTGTATCAGATAAACAGTATTTTTCAGTGCATTACCGGATACATTAAACAATTCATTAGACTTTTACATCATAGGTTTAGTTGAATGAAACGTATGTAAAAAGGATAGAAACTTCTTTACTTCAGACCGAATAACGCAACTATCCTCGGGAAAGATGCTGAGTACAAACCCAGTGTTTGTTTTATGCAAACAAAAAGAATCACAATCGGTGGAATGATGCCAAGCCTTGGTGCTTGATTTAAGTATGAAACAAATTAATTGCAGTACAAATAAAGCCAATTACTCCTTACTCAAATGAACGGCAAACAGGTTTGAGTTACAGTTAACATACAATTTTTTCAATGTTTCGTGATAATACGTCAAACAACCCTGAAGATGAGACCGATCTCTACAATGCACCACCAATCATTCAAAACAGAAGATATTACCACGATATGGTGGAAAGTGGACCGGTGCTGTACGAATAAATGACTATTTCCTTCAGATAACCGCGGTCAATTAGTGAACCGTTGCACAAGCAGTTTCAGGAGTTTTATTGAAATATCCAGACAATGACCATGTACGCGAAGAATACACGCATCTTTACAAGCGTCATATCAATAATGGCATGATTTTGGCACCCAGCTAATATGATTTACCCATCGATAACCATATTGTGCCAATTCCTACGAAAAATTAGTATCTCACTCACGAAAATTGGTACTGAAATCGGTGTGTCAATTCTTCTAACTCCAATTCTATTCATGCTTATTGCGTCCTCACCTTTTAGGGAGAAAAAAGCGTAAAAATGAGCGAACGCAGTACCCACGTGTGTTCTGCCGAAAGCGAGATTTATTATTGACAAAGAAGGTATCAGTCATTTTTGACAGTGACGTCATCCGCGGACATTAATGTCTTTTCTACATTTTCCCATGAAAATTTCACTGACATTCATAATGCTCGACGGCTCGGAGCTCCGGTGTGTCTAACCTCGCGAAAATAAAATGAATACACTTTATTATTATTAGTCTATGTGAACATATACATTTTTATCTGCCAACATGATCTGGGTAGCGCTGAAGTGGCCTAGGCCACCATCAGATTGGCGTAAAAAGGTCTAATATTCGA
>UZAN01046674.1:9055-28461 GCA_900618425.1 Echinostoma caproni
CCCAAGTGTGGTTAAACTAAGACCCGGTCATGAGGGTATAAAAACCCTAACTAGGTTCTCAGTCACATAGATGGCGCTAGGCTCCTTGGGTAGGGGCCTCGGGATCATTATAGTCCCTGGTTAAATACACTGAGTAGTATGGCTGAGTTTCGTGGACAGTGGTATTTGTGTATCTCAATTTCTTTGCAACCTAAGTCCACTGAAATTCCCCATTTTCGCTTCTATCCAAATCAAACTTTCCTGTGTTGCTCTGACTGATTCATCCGAATGAGAAGCCAAAAGACAGCAACCAAAACGGCTCNGGTTGTACAATCAGAACTCGTCATTTGATCGTGTGTTTTTCAACGTTAAGGATCAATATCCCCAACTGGGTTATTAAAAGTTCTAGCTAAAAAGAATTGCTTCTCCATATAATCGGTACATAGAATCGAAAAAATTCACCTTAACATGGAGAATCGGCATGGTTGAGGAAAGAGTGGACTGCAAACTTTTGGATCACATGCGTGGAGAGCCGTGGTAACTCATTCTGAAATGAAAACAATTACCGATGGATAACACTAGCATTTGACCGCAGTGCTCGTTTTCAATCAGGCACAAGAAGGGAGAACCCAATTACCACAAACGAACGTATATTATCACAATCAACAAATGGACATAGCAAAGAAACTCAAGGTTTCCATTGATCATGAGCTCTTTCGTATCCCTTATCAAATCTCTAGTTTGTTCCTTTTCCGGGTTTTCAGTGTTCAGTCATTTTGTACCGGGCAGAGAAGAAGTATAAGGACCGCTGGCAACATCCCGGTCCCGTTTGGTTTCATTGGNTTTCATTGGAGATGCAGTACGCATAATCAATGGCCAAGATGAAATCCTGCTCGTGTCCGGTTTGTATGATTCAAACAAATCGATTAGCTGACGTGCTCGAAGCTTTTTTCTATAATTATTTTCAATAACGACAATGGCTACTTATGAGTAGGTAGTTCAAATGCCTTACTTATCTCTTAAATCTGTGGCGGTATCGATGATGGAAATGATATTTGTCCTTGGATGAAAAGTGAATTTCTCACTCCTATTAAGAAGTTGCAGTGAAAGTACTAGTCACAGGATTCAGGAGGAGACTTCAGTTGTAGACCAGCCTCAAGCGTCCCTGGGGAGGGAGGAAACGTTCCTAAAACTTCAGAAGTTTATGAGATTGTGACATGAAACACAGGTCAACATTGATATCTGATTAGAAGATATAAACGGCCTGAATCTGGTGTATGTTGAGTTCTCACGGAACAGAATTACAAATTATCAACTGTGCAAGTAAGATGTCAGCAGGAGAAAACTAGAATTTTACGAGAAAAAGCCGAAAAATATCATATATATATATATATACATGTTTTTTTCATTTCTATGATTATAACACGGTGTGATTAGCACTTTATATTTTACACCTTTCTAATTTTATAAATCCTGCATGTATATCCCGTTGTCCAAACAAATGAAATCCAAATTTTGGCGATAGTCGGCAATCCCATACACCGAACCAGGGCATACCACCATAGCATTGATTTTAATAACCAAACATTTGGTGTGGAAATCGTCAATCAGAGACAGCAATTACGGCATCTAAAAGAAAAATTTAACACCTTCAAATTACAAGGGTTTGCGTCTATTGAATTTAACGTTTAGTTTAGTTTGATTTGAAATTGTTTTTGATGATATAAAAATTGTAGCATGTTGTGAACTGCAAATCCATCCATCTGGACGTGCACGGGTGTACGGGGAGTTGAGTATCTCGCTTCAATTCGGAACCACTTGGCGCTCATCACACACAAAAGGAAAAATCTGGTGAAATGTATAAATGAGGGTGAAGTGACTTGAGATTCGGTTTGAACGTTGAAGCTAACCAGTGTGTTTGGATTTGAAATGAATTTCACAATATAATGAAAAGAAATGAGCACATGATCCGCTAAAATTTTGACCTTTACTTTTATTTTCATTCTAGAACATGATAAAATTTCGTTAAATAATAGAATTACTGCTGTTGCAGTATTCAGAATGATCCAGCATTGTATCTGGTTTGAGAGACCGCCACTCAAACTAAATCATTTACTGACGAACCGACGGTTAGCCATGAGAATTGTTATTTCCGATTGTACGAAATCAGACAAAATCAGACAGACAATTATCGGACTTTGATTTTAAAAAAGACTAATGTTTTAATATGGTGTTGTTGTGGGTCGTACTGGGCTACATTTCATGGGACAAATAATATAATCCGTTTTGACCTTTGTTAATAATTTTTCGTTCCCAAAGAATGCTGACCATGTCCTTTGTCTCAAAAGGTTTCCTCTCTTTCGGAATTCGATTCCAAAGCTGAAACATTATTCCACATCAAACGATTTCCCAACCTGTCTAGTCTTAATTTAAACACATCTAAATACCAACGGACTCCGCTACCTACTTTGATTGTAACCCTGTGTCTAGAATGACCTCTATCCAGTACCCGGGTTTCTTTATCGACGGTAATCTCCGTTGGCACACAAACTTCCGTTCATCAATGAGCTTTCGTAAATCTACTCTACGGTGCCCTTGTAGTGTTTTCCGCCATTATGAAACAATACTTCGGAACGATTCGTCGCGACTCAGTGATGATCATTTGTGTATGATTGATCTCATTGGATTCATTAGTCACAGAACTTATCGATGCTCGTAAATACTCTTGTGTTAACACATTATCAATAAGCTTTTAGACGGCCTTCTACATCCACTGCATATTGATCTATTCTTTCATCGTTCCCGTCTATCCATAAGGTCCGTCTTTTGGCATCTACGTTCTCGTATTAACCTTTATAAGAATTTCCCTGTACCCCACCTGGCTCAACTCCGAACCAATAAGCGCCAGGTCGGAAGCGAATTACGTCAGACTTGATGTACTTGTTGTTGTTGTTGTTGTAAGTGAAAGAAACTTGCGCGCATTCTTCAAATTGTACGTTATATGAAATTGTACATTTAATTCATTTGACGACATAATATATCAAATTTGACTCACAGTTAGTTACTCGTGAGCAGTGGTGTGGGATAACTGGACTTTATTGATTTAAGTTGGCTATTATTCAGCTATTATTGAGCTGACTGTTAACAGTGTATGATCTGTGTCTTCCTTCGTCGCTGTCGGGCCAGAATGAACTGGCTGACTATCACTGAGGACGACACCTGAACAAACATGAATTGACAATTTGGTTCAGCCATGGCATGAGCTGGTTGGCACAGTGGTGATGCACACGCATTCCATGCAATGAGTCCGGGGTTAAAATACCGGATGGGATGGTGAATGCGTACTACTGACGAGCTCCAAGAAGGGCGAAACTGGAGTCTAGTGCTTCGGAGGGTATAGTTGAATCGATGAAATGAGGATTATGAGTTAAGCTGAAGTCCGAAGGATAGTCAGCTCAGATCATTAAAGAACATGATATATATTTTTACCTGAAATTAAAGATTATACGTTTACACAACTTCTACAAATACAAAAACAATAAAACTGCTTCCAAGAGAATCAAAGAAGTCAGTAGTGGAAATTTGTTCTCGTAACCTTCAGGTGACTGAAACTGACGAGGTCGATAACAATCAATTGTTTCACATTGCGTTTATTTTTCTTACCGTACATTTTGCCGAAAGATTATTCGTTTCCGTGCAAAATTTTTCCCCAGATGGTTAATATGAACCCTCGTCCGCTTTACTCCATGATACTTTTTCAAATTGTCTGTTTCAGCTGTAAAACTGAAACATTTCAGTTGCATCAAGGCGAGGAAGAACTACATTTCAGTAGGAAAGCATGAAATCAGTTATTACGGGTATCCTCAAACAGCTGCATACGTACAATGACAATCAAGGTTATACAACAAGAAGGACATGATACATGACATAAACATACCAGTTGGGCCAATCACAGGACAGGGGCAAAGGTCACACAGTGGACCACGGCAACTGAACATATGACGGGGTTCAGTCCTACCAGGGCAGGGCAAGACTGGTCACAAAGTTTAATTGTTTGCTGAAACCCAATTTGTGTGGTTCTTCCTCGTCGTGGTAAAATTTGTTAAGGGAACTGGATGTATGAAATTTCAGTTGCAAATAATATATCTACTTGGTTTTGAATTATTTTATCAAAAAAATTTCAGTTCTGAAGTTTCGAGCTTCAGTAAACGTCATGCGACAGGTTTACCAGCGGCTTCTGTCAACTTATCAATTTAGTATGCAAGTAGTCGTGCTTTGTTGCCAGTTTGGAGATATTGCTCATAGTTCTGTCTATCGATCGGTCACCGCAAACTTTGTGATATCTTAATTACTCTGATTACTGATTTTATGCATGCCGAGGTTACGTGTGCGGAAGTAGAATTGAACATAGAAGAACAAGATCACCCAATCCGAAATACTAGTCTAATACGCTTGTGTTTTCCAAATCACATCAATTCACATACATTACCACCTTTACTGTGATCATTTTGATTTAATTCTTGAGAGTTCGCATTTAATTCACAGTTACTTGTGAGTAGCGTATGTGTGTGGGATAATTTATATTGATTGATTTGAACCGATTTGAACCGAGTATCCTTCAAACTTCACTCTCACGAACAATCCTTAGTTTATCAATTCAATCATACACTCAGGAACAATAGACTCAAGTTTCGCTCTTCTTAGAGCTCATAAGTAGTGTGTATCCACCATCCAATTCGGGATTTGAACCCCGGACCCATCGCATGGAAGGCGTGTGCGTTACCATTGTGTCAGCCAGCTCACACCATGGCTGAACCGAGTTGCCAATTCATGTTTGTTCAGGTGTCGTCTTTAGTGATAGTCAGTTCATTTGGTCCGACAGCGACGAAGGGAGACACAGATGACAATCTGTTAACTCCAATCGAAAGCCCCCCACTAAGTTAGGACTTCCATGCAGGGTACGGGCTGATTCACCAGCGGATCTACAAGGTTTGATTAATTATTCGCTTTTGACCACGGTTAGTTGTGAGTAGTGGTGTGGGATAATTGATGTTGATTGACTTGAACTGATTATTCTTCAGGCTTCACCTCCACGCACAATCCTCAGTTCATGCCCAGAGGGAGAGAGAATTGGTAAATTCCCTTTACGCATCATGCACTGGTGAATTCATGATAAAACCCGACACAGGTCACTGTATTGGCACATCAGCAAAGAGAACACTTTGTGTGTTCCTTATGGGACTCGAACTGTAAATATCCAGTTTGTGAACCGGATTTTTCACCTCTGAGCTGTAAAGGCGAGGACCATTGAATTGAGGCCATCATTCCACCAAATAACTTATTCCGTTCTTTTTTCCAATGCTTGTAAATTCATAAAAATCAGATTTGATGTATAAGTTTGGTTTAGTGGATTTCCATGCATACGGTTTATCGCTACCATCGATGATGCTGCTCAGTGCTGAGGGTTTCGGTTCACGGTTCACGGTTCGAGTCCGGACATGACAAAAGCGGATTTTGTGGAAGTAGACCTCTGATATAGATTACATCCAAGCCTGGATAAAATATTTACTGTAAAACGATTGGAAACCAGTAGGATAGAAGTGAACTGTGTTAATTGCTTTTTCCGTAACTCTGTACACGCCAGGGATATAAGTCATGCATCGTTGTGAGAGCTTTGCAAATTGTAATACCATGAAGGGAGATAAACTTGGATCTAGCTCCTGTTGTTGTATTAATTTATTGCCTACACGATTTTCCGAATGAAAACAGATTGTGCCGGGGTGATCACTTAGTAAAGGTCATCAACAAGGTAACCTGGAGGTCCTGAGTTCAAACCTTATCATCGAAAATATTCCTTTTGTACTCAGACAGCTCTTGTTTGGCTGTGACACCTCGGGTGAAAATTGAAAAGGTTCGCATGAATTTAAGTGTCATTGTTTTTCATTTGGATAGCATTCCGATTACCAGGCTCGATCCTCCACCTAACTTAGCGAGACCTTATGCTTGAGTCCCGAGTAGCCGAGTTTTCCGCTTTCCATCACTTAGGAGCCGGTTTTCGTGAATGTCTGCTTTCACCTCGTTTGCTAACTGTCACTCAGACCAGTTGTAATCCCCGAGACATTGGACTGACATTGTTTACTCAATCAGCTGGCCACAAGGTGTACGTTCTCCAAATATACTGTACTCCGAAATCAAATCTGGTGTGAGGTACACTAATGTTTGTTTGGAGTTGTTTCATCAGTCCTTCCCAATCAAATATGATCCGGTTACAATGCATAAGTTATGTTGGCTTCGTGATTCCCTCCGAAAATTTTAATTTTATTTGAAAAAAATATGATGGAATTGTTTGTGATAACAGACAAAGAGCACTGGACAGCTGTTTCGTCCTGTTTGGGACTCGTCAGCATTGCGCGTACCTTTTGTGTCCCTGTCAGAACTCAAACCGCGAACGTTCGGGTTGGTACTTCAAACCCTTACCGATAAGCAACACGATGGACGGTCATCACCTTGTGCGAATGGCTCAATCAATCTTAGAGTAGCTAACCTGCTACCCAGAAAAAACGTCTTATTTTATCACCCTACTTCCCTTTATTAAACACATGATTACACAAATACTTTTCAGAACGGAGTAGAGTGACGGAAATCACTTGATCACCACTGCTATTGTTGAATTAGGAGATGGTCCCTAAAGATCAGTCGATAACAGTCCACGGTATTCGGAATCGGAGCCGATTGATTGAAAAATCGCACGTTCATGAACGAGTGGGCGAGCGTCAATTTGACCTCATTAAAATAATTGTCACCTTAGCTGAATGATTCTCAACAATTTGAGGTGCATAGGCGTGTGCGCCGGGTGTGTGTTTGTGTGAAAAAGGCTGAAAAGAGTGAAGCAAACACAGTTCCTTCGCTTCGGTAGTAACTCACCCAATTGCCGTGAAATTCGTGCGAATCAAAGCGGTTGAAAGGTGATCATTTGTGATCAAATGTTTGCCGACTGAACTACATATGTAGACCAGCATGGATCAAATGTTATTGATTGCTGTAAAACTTTTACTTTTGTATACAGTTCAAACAGAGCTTCAAATGACTTTTCAAGTATGATTCAAATGTGTACACTAATGAGAATGTTCAGTTTGGTTTGAATTTCTGTGTCCGTACTTCTTGGTATGCCATGAATTCTTCTTCCCCGGGAGAATCGTTTCAAAAGTTCATCATATCCGCTGAATGAAAAGAAGTATTATTGTTGGTCATTAAATTTTAATTCATTGTGCAAACAGAAAGCGGCAATCTCCACTGTGCACGGTGCCTGGGCAATTCTGACACCGCTTTTCTCTCTCTCTCCATAATCGATCTGTGCATTCATGTTGATATCTCATTTATTTTACTCAAAGTGCATCTTTCACGCGTGTAATGACATTTACGGTTAGTTTTCGTTTACACGTTACTATCTATGTGCTCTGACCCAAATTTACGTTAGTTCGTAATGTGGTACGCACTTTATGTCATAATACTTAAAATGTGAGTTACCACTCACATTTTTCAATAGTTTACACATGAAACAAAGTGTTTTTTTTGGATTTCTACTGCAGCCGTGAGTAGATTAAAAAACTAACTATTGCAAATATATAAGAGACAAGCAGAGCTTCAGGCTGGGGAGCACTGATGAATAGATGATCACGAAAATATTAGCCAATTGTTGCAAATTGGATGCATTATTTCTAAGTAATGTTACTTGCCCCTACGCGATGCTGTTCTCTGAATGAATAATTCTCCTCGATCCGGTACTGACCTCTCGGTATTATAACACTTCGACACACAGACACACGTCTAGTGCCATCGCAAGCCTGAAGGATTAACTCTTTTGTTACTTGGGTGCACACGAATTCGAGGACCCGTAGTGAAGTTAGTCCCAACCGGTTGTATTCGACGCACTTCAAAGAAAATGCCTCGCTAACACTTTGCAAAGCCGTTTCATCGTGTTGTTTGAAATCATTTGCAGTGCGTACCCATGCAATCCAACGGGATTCAAACCCCAGGTGGTTATTTGTGATGATTACCGGTGTTGTGGAGTACTACTCACTTGTGAGTAGTAGGTAACAGTTGGTGATTTATTTCAACGATCAAAAATCAAGAAGAACACAGAGGGCAATTTGCTGGGTCTCAAAAAATAACTATCGACTGCTACATTCATTACTCGTTGTGCGACCAAGAACTGCGATGATATGTTTCTGATGAGATTTTCTGTGATATGTATACCAAATTACTGATGTCCCATCTGTAATCCTCAATTACCGATCATCCTGGATCAGCAACACCTCCTGGAATTATTACACCGGTAGCTTGCTCCAATGTCAACAGTACATTATTACTGCTAACAATGGATGAAAACGTCTGACTGAATTATCGATATCCCGTAATGATAGATGAGAAAACCCGGTTTCAGATGAATTTCACGAGTCACTTGCGACACTAGCACAGATGGCCGGGAATTTAGGCAGACCGATAAGGAATGATTGGCCCAGGTTATTTGGGGCACCGAGTCCAGCCATCAAATTCAGCGAGTTACGATAAATCGAGGATGTATTGCACTACCTCCCCCACACCCCCCGCAGAGGCAGAGGAAAAATAAAAGTTCCGTCACATCTGTCATGCTGTGTTTGTGTCTGACCGGTTTCGGAAATTTTCCCGTCGGTTGTATCGTGTCCAAAAAAATGGTTTCCGAAAGGTTACCTATCTCTAAACAGCAAGTGGTAAACGAGAAATACTCTGAAATGTTATCTCCAATTCGTTTAGAACTGAGAAGAGTTTTTCACTTCAACGTGGTTCTAGGGCAGTTCCTTCAGGTTCACTCCCAACAGACAGCAACTGGGGCTTGGTAAAAACGTTGGATCGGCAACGCGAATGCCACGTGATTCGACCTGTAAAATAGCGGATGAGAGGTAATCAAGAAAAAGCTGAAGTTAGGGGTGATGCTGGATACTCCTGATGAACAACGTCGATGGAATAAAACTCAATCACCATCGAAGTGCGGTTATGCAATCGGGTTGCAAAGCCGATTGCCTTTAATGAAATCTCGATGATCAAGTTAGAAATCCCCACAGTCCGGACAAGCACAAATAATTGTCACCAATTATAAGTTTTTCTTAGCGTCACAATTTTAATCAATCGATGAGCAGTCCTGGACACGAAGTTTGTCTAAAGTTACATCCGATAAAAGTAACGCGGCGTTTAGATGTGTTTGGAACATGCAGATTAACAAAAAGTTCGCTTTGGTAGTACACGAGCTTCTTAGAAAATTTCCGATCCGAGATCGGGAAGTTTTTTAACAGATGGCACAAATGAAACCTGTCTAGCTCACACAGGAAGAAAGTATCTGTCAGCATTTTCAATTTATGTGAAAACATATATGGATTTCTTAGGAATAGCGGTCCACAATGTTTTATCCACGGGGTACATCAATGATTGAAAAGTCTCGGTAGTTTAGCGTTATTGAGATTCATCAGCAGTTTGTATCCACCAGGTTTTGGTTTGAACCCCGGGGCGCGAAATTCTGAGTTTCATCATTGCAAGGAACGAATCTCAGCGATTGGGTTCACTTCAATACTACAAATAGGAAAAAGACTGTCCTTTGAAGAGCTATTTTCTCATACGAACGAGTAATTTCAAATGACTGTGAATACTACTTGAATTATTTCAGTAGTTGAAGAGAAAGTAATTAGACATATGCTTAAGCTGCAAAACAAATACAGTACATGACAATGGAAGCCTCGGAGCTGCTGCTTGGCTAAGGAGAAAATTTTTCTCGAACTGAGTTAGTAAAACAATTGCAGTATTTCGTATAGCTGATTTGCGAAAACATTTAGTTGGCGACTAACTTTCTAGTGGTAATCAGCCTCTTAGTAATAGCTCTCGTGTGTGTCAGTGATAATAATAACGAGCAAAGTTGCATTATGCAACCGTGGAAGGCGGAACGGATAGACTAATATAGTGCACGAAATACCAATGTTATAATTCCACACGGTGGTGCCTGGTCGAGGATAGTTATTGTCGTGTACTGACTGTTGCTGAGACGGCTATCGCACCACCGACTTCTGAGCCGAAGAAGAAAACACAATCAAAATAGCACAGGACAGCATATTGTAAAAAAGGTATCTTTCCTTTTGTGTCGTCCTTAAGTGTTAGCATCCGTTCTCTTTGTTGCGTCCGATGCATTCTGAAAGTTTGATATCAATTGATCAATCAGAGTCGTCGAACCGCCAGGTTGATTACGCTGTCTGACCAATCCGAAACGTCGTACCGTCCGTGATGAAATACCGTGATCGATCATTTCCGGCCGGAGGCTCACCCAGTTGCGGCTTAATTTTTTTGGCTATTCTCGCCAAACATATGACGTTTTCGAGCCGATGGTTTTGGAATTTCACCTTCTTGACAGTTATTTATTACAGATTATAGCTAAGGAATCAATAATTTGGTATATATGTAACAGATTTCTCATTTGAAAAATCTCATTGCAATTCTCAGGAGCACACCACACACATGCAATGATTGGTTTCAACTATGAAACTGGTATGCTACGACGTTTCTCACACCCCGTCACTTGTGGTTTCTTGGGATCACTTGATTTTGGATTGCGTCACTACATTTGTCATCTAACTGTTCTGGCATGTGTTCGTTCCTCCACTGTGATTCCTAACGGTAGATCAGAAGACCAGCAATCTAGCAAACATGTTCGCCTCTGTCCAAGGCAATTCTGCAAGTAATGGCAATAACTCAAAATCGAGTAACTGGAAGCGAATGGTTTGTAGTTGGTTATAACTTCTAACATACATTCTTAAGGACGTATAATGTGTGTAAAAACAAACAAGTTTTTGTTTTGGCTCATATTGAACTGGTTTCACTTTTTGTGGAACTGTCTAAACGGGATATCTGTTTATCCTTCTGGGTAACCGTTTTCTTATACCAGTTTCCAGAGCAAAGCTAGCGAACGAGTTTTGTCCTGGACAATTTCGCTGTTTATATGAGGACTGAAAATAGATTACAAAATAAACAAGGGTGTTTGGGGATCACTAAGGTAAAGCCATGGGAATAAAGAAGAATTTTATAGGCATAAAATTGACTTCCATCGTTTGATCGCGATCTTGATCCTTCTGGCATTATCATTGATATAGATCATTCAAAAAGACGCCTCTAAACCAAAGAGATGTTTTCTCATCAAACAAGGCTTGACAGTTGAGGAGCTTTATCCATGCCGGTCATCAGTGAGGTTGACCTCGACGTTCGAAATTACCATTCTGTTCTACCTTTGAAACTGTCAGCGGACCCACACTGAGGTGGGAGTTCTTTAGCTCCTTGATCTGTGCACCATTCTGAGGTTGGATGCGTTGTAACTGTTTACGTCGTCACCTTCGCATGGAAGACAAACTCTGTCCCTCAAGCTGAATAAAAAGTTACGTTTTTAGTCTTCAGCTGACTGTACCTTTCAACACTTTCCTCAGGATGGCCATTCCTTGTCACTGTATTACACAACAAGCTTTTTTTTCGTTCTTTTTTTTACTTACTTTTATTGAATACAGAAAGATACAATTTTTTAGGTAGGGGGAATTGACTAATCAAATCGGGCTGCCATTCAACACACACAATGGGGAAAGTCAGGCGGTGGTGTTGGGGGATTCGAACACCCGTCCTACGGGGTGATAAGTGGTGATGGTACCACCAGGCCACAGCTTGTCGCATTTGCTATCGTGTAGCAAATTCCAGTTCATTGGGTTCTATTAGAAAGGGTATGAACAACCCATGTTTATGTGAAACTGGCAAAATTTTTCAAAATGCATGCAGTGACCTATCCAGGTCACTTCATGAGAGACTGATCTCGATATGTTTCCAGCTGTCAAGAAGTCAGCTTACTTTCTGAAAGCTTCTCTATTATGGAACAATTATTTAGGACAAGGATAACCGATTGGAGTCGCCGTTTGTACGAGAAACGCCATCGCAAGATGATCATTTCGTAATCCAGTGTCAAAAAGAATCTGTATAGTTGCAATACCATCTGGCTTTCAAATAACTTTGATGTTAGGGAAACCCAGGTTGATGAAATGTTCAGTTTCCTTGTTAAAGTTTGTGTTTCAGATGCAATCGAAATTTGAGGATGTTCCCGTTGTCCTTGGTAATGAGAAAATCATCGACACATTTTCTGCATGAAGTAGGTCGCTTAGGTAAATTTTGAGCTCCGGATTTCAACTGTGCCATGAAAAACTCCTACTGTTGACGAAGTATTGAAAATCGGTTCTCGTAGCTCGGGTAAAGTGACCATTTCACAAGCACTGATGATTTCACCTCGGCTGGTGCTGAAACGTTTGCAAACAGATTGCCAAGCTCGGGAAACAGCCGAACTAGAACTCCTGCTGTTATTGGGCAACGAAAGGCTTTCCATAACCACTGTGTCAACTTAGTTTCATGGAATGTAAACTGAAAGTTCCCAGCACTCATTTGCATGCACCTCTTTAGTTCTCATTCGTTCTGTTCTACTGTGCCCACCAGTTGCTCAAACGGGGACATTGGTGAATAATTACTGCACACGTGCATCAAACCCGTGTGCTGATTATCAATGTTTGTTTTGTCTAATTGTTTTACCATCTCAAAAGTATCTTTCGGAGAAAACTGGATCATAGAATCTCTCATTGGTTCAAATACATTGGTGAAATACTTCCTACGGAGGTTCTGGCGAGTCCCTCATCGAGAGGGTTGGTTTCAGTGGTACACTTGGAAGAAAACATTTGTTCAGGCTTACTGCACTGGTTTCTTATCTTAAACTTATCACGGGAAAAGCTTATTTTGGTGTCAGTTTCGTAGGCAATTATTTTTTTCTGTTTCGTAAACAAGATATATGTAACATGACTAGACGATCTAGAGACCTCATCAATTCACCTTTTAAATGATGGATGAAGAATAATTGTGGAAACTGATTACTGGACGTTGGTTTTCGGCAAACGAAATATTGCTATACATCAAATGTAACGCAAAAATTCACTTTTTCTTGTCTATGAGATCCAAGAAGATAATAAAGTGCACCGCAAAAAGGTTTTTAAAAACGACTGAAAATATTCTTAACTTGGTGGAAGACTGTAATTGCGATCCGTCTCGGAAGCATTATGTCTAATGCGCTCTTTTTACAAATCCACCAGATAGGGCCGGAAAGAGGAGAGTGATTAATTAAGAAACACGATAAGCTGTCGGTAAACAAAAAACTTCATTTGCAACAGGTCTTCAGAATTCCCACAACAAATGCAGCATAATTATTGGAAAGGTTTGAAAATATGTGCGCATTTTACGTAGTTACAAAAATAAATCTTTTACTTCACTCGTGAATTCCGTGAGAATCCAATAAACGCTTCTTAGTGGGCGCAAACTACTCACGGTTGTTAGTAGTAGTTCACAATACCGCGAATAAAGTTGTGACAAATCAACCCTAAACCATACATCTGCCAGGTTAGAGGCCAATTAATCTGTGTATTTTGCTCAGTCAATCTGAAAACTAATGTTTTCTGCGCACAGATGCATCGAATGATTTCTCGCTAAAATCAAGGAAGTCATTTGCTGCGTGATCCACATGTTCCATCGGTAAGTTTTCACTGATCTATGAGGCAAATTCAGTGTTATATTATTTCCCTCGTTGATCAGTTTGCAACCATGGAATACAGGAAGCTAAGAAACCATGGACCCGGTCGGGTATCATCAGCATTGCAAATACATTGACCCAACCGAGTTTGGAATTCAGGACCTCAATCAGATGGAACGCGAGCATACGATCCACCAGGGAATAGCGGGACATGTGATCAGGTTATTTTTATTTTGTACATTTGCTATATAGCACAGTTGAGTTTCGCGAGCTTAATCCAAAATTATTTTACCTCGTGTATTCCGGCACTAGTTTCCAGAATTGACTAAGTGAAAATATTTCGAACCTGCTGATAAAACTCAACCGCATCAATGAAGTTGTCCACTTTTCCGAGATTTTCACTTCACGCCTCGTTTACTCTGTGCACGATGAAATTCACCGTATAGTCAAATCAAATTTCTCACTTCTCTGATCTAATTCAGACCAAAGTCGTCTCGAGAGAAGCATACGACGGATGGTTTTACTGCAATCGTGTGAGTTTCTAGACGGAAAGATTTACTCGGAATTATAAATCTAACGAATGAACGAAGCTGCTGAAGACAAATGCTTTTCCTAATCATTTAAGCCATTTCACCTGGGATTTATTTTAGCTAGATCAAAATAGAATTTAGACACACTCCATAAACAGTGCTGTCAGTTGAAGGAGAAAATCCTGAATTGAATGATGATGTTGATGTATGTCAACAGTGACCAATATTGTGCATAGCTCGTCTCGCAAAATTTGTGATTTCCTTGATTAGCGTATTGTCGAAAAAACCTTTGCGGAGGGCTTTATTTGCTTTATTTGTTCAAGCAACACCGATTAAAGACTTTTAGAATCTCTTCTAATTGCACACAAACACCGAAGTTTCTCTTTTCCGAAAACAAATAGTTTCTTTAAAATGTCACTCATTTTAAAATGACCGTCATATTCAGTTTATCTATCTATCTATCTATCTACCTATCTATCTATCTATCTATCTATCTATCTATCCGTGTCTATCTATCTATCTATCTATCCGTGTCTATCTATCCATCTATCTATCTATCTATCCTTGTCTATTCGTGTCTGTTCGTATATGTCTACCTATCTATCGATCTGACCTGCCTGCCTGTCTGCCTATCCGGTGCTCGATTTACTTATTCAATAACAACGTTCATGTACAGACCTAAATGGTTACGATAAGAGATACCTGAAATTTTCTCATGTGTCCTCGTTCACTAATTCGTCCCGATTACTCATTGACCAACATTTTGTACCGCTAAATCAATGTTGTAATCTACTCCGCATCTCGACTGGAATTGGAAATATACATCCACTTCAATTGTTTATTTCGTCACGGGAAATTTACGGTGTGTGATGATTTCTTAATTTGATTTTTACGAAGTCATAAATTTTATATATGTCAAAATTTCCTGTCTCGCGGGAAATGTGCACAGTGATCATGGATTGCAATGGGTGACATAATTGGGAGAGAGAGAGAACGTATTCGTTTCAGTGAAATCAGATCACTTGACCAATTGACTTTTTCCACGCTGATTGGCATGCACTGGTCGATGCGATTTTGCGTGCAAACTATTGTGCCGTCATCCAATATTGGTCGCACACGGCCTAATTCTGTCTCATCGTTTTTCGTCTACACTCAATCTGGCTCAGCACATAGATTTTGTGAGGCTCGTTTGTCTAATTTCTCAGCCTAAAGTTCCCATTTTACATAACTGAACTATGATATTTCATAAACAAAGAACGTATATCTATTATAGTTTAATCCGGTGGAGTTTGTCATAGAAAATGAAAACTGTCATATGGGCCACATTATCCGCCATTATCTTAATTGAGCCGTTCCCGTAAATTCCGGTTGAGCAATGGATCGGGTCGATTGAAACATAATTTTGTCTCACGTTCATCTTTATGAATAAAATGGTATTTTCTACGTTTCGTCAGTCGTTTTATCCTCATAACTGATCTGCGAAATCGGGTGATCCGGAAGGCTTTTCCACACCAAGTGTTCTCACTCCTGGGTTTCACCGAGTCAGATGACTGTTTTCTCTTGTTCAGCCAACGGCCGGAAGCGCTGATCACGTTGATCAAGCGGGAAGTTCAGTGATTATGAACAACCCTAAGTAACAGGATAGGAGAAACAACAATGCAAAGAACAAGCTTTCGTGCACTGTTTCTTCATCTAACGATCAATTACAGTATATTATAAAATTTGAGGAACAATTTAGAGAGATAGTTGTTCACGGAATGGAATTTTGGTGTGAAGTGAGCGGTTGCAATACGTACGTTTGCACAGTAATAGCATAATTGGGCGTTTTGTTCCCCTCTATCAGGTTTGTGAACAGCAATCTAAGCGGATCAAACATTGCATCCAGGCTGGCCAAAGCGGAAGCAGTGAAAATTTACATTCAAATTCCAGCCTTGCGCGCGCAAGCGCAATTTATGAAATCATTCATTCATTAGTCCAAATAAACGACATGAATATCGGAATCTCAGTTGAGGACTTAATTCAGTGCAATTGAAATTCAACCACGCTATTTATTCTTAGAAGAATGGCGTTGCACTGGGCTCTATACCAGGCCGTTTGTCTGCGGAAGTCAAAGCTTCCACTAAAAAATACAAGCTATAAAAACACTTATCAAATACATATTGAATTTCGTGAACCAGGATAATAATCCCAACAACATTCGACTGCGTGCATCCAAAAGGATAGTGCATTGAAGTACAAAGTTTCGTACCACTGAATAAAGTGAAACCGGATTTATTGTCTTGTCAACAGTGAGCAAAAGCATCTGATTGGCTGATACAGTTCAGAACGAATTAGAACTCCTGCATCAGGTTTTCCAAAAAATGGATATTTCGATCGATTTCCTTTCAGCATACTAAAATGCCAGCAAAATGGGGGAAAACTGTTGGAGTGGAAAAAATCAATTAACATCAGACTGTCATTTACAGGTGACATTATGAGGGGGGATGGTTACTCGAACGCTGAACACTGCTACCAGTCAAACGTTTCACACAGCGAATTTATGTGTCACATTAGCATTCAGACGACCTTCAGACTGTAACTCAAAGATAAACTTTCTGTTTCTGCGAGCTCATTTTGCGTTTACCCTTTCATCTGTTCCCGTAGAACTGGTAGTTGTTCGACTCAGAGTTCATGAGCACTGAAATTACTAAGTCAGTTACGAACGCAATCTGTTCACAACTTATCTAGTTGACCAGGGTGTTTCGGGTCAATCGACTGGGTTTGTGAACAACAACTTAAATGGATTAAATATCGTATCCTGGCCACAGTTGAAGCATTCACAATCCAGGCTTGTGCGCGTAAACATAATTTGTACAGACAATCTGTCTCCTTCATTTTCACTCGCTCCTCCCAAACGTCTTCGAATCCGACATAGGCACTATCCCGGAAAGCGTAGACAATATCTTTCAATTCTTTCAAGTTCATAAATTTCTTATTGTTTGGTTTTTAAATACCATTCCTACCCTCTTGTAGTTTATCCAAGTTCTGAAAAATTTAATGTATTAAACAAAGAAGACGATTCACGACAGAACACAATTTTTGTTCGTCACATTGTGTTCTATTCAATTATTTCTGCATTGAAAAATCTCCTTCGGCAACGAACGTCTGATGCGTTTCGAAGGCAATTCAATGGGGTAATCAGGTAGTTCTTGGAACCTGTATGAGACGTTTGTTTCACTCGACTGTTATCACGTTTTCAATCGGACCTGGACCGATCCCCTGTAATCGAAACCCATGATCGGTGATGCGATTTCATTTCCGTGGGTGCGTTCAGCCTACGAAATACACATCAGCTCACCGTTAAATACTGAATCAGTTATGGTGGAAAAGAGAAATTCTGAAATTCTGTCCACTTGGTTGAAGTTAAAAGTCCTCTACAAACTTTATGTGGATGATGCTATTTCTGACTTTGAAAAGTCAATAAATTCTCCCACACTATGGAATTAATTAATTAAACTGTGCCAATAGTAAGATCATTTTCTCACTCACGATAGATTCTGCACGAAAAAGAACCTCTCAAAACTCTCTTTAAAACTAAAATTCTAATTTGAAAATTTTTTTCGAGGGGGGGGGGGAAAGTACAAAGCTGATGCTCATTGAATCTCATCGAATCTGTGCACGTTGAATTCGGTTGATAGTAGGATTAAATAGCAAATCGTAATCTTCACTTACAAGTGTTGAAAAGGTAGATGTTTCAATGCTTTATCCAGCCGTGACTTGAATGAATTCATGGTCAGTGCGCAAACAACTTCAGGATGGAAGAGATTTCCAAGTATCAAAATCTCTGACACTGAAACAGTGACGTCTGCGGTCTAACTTACTCTTGTGAAGCCATAGTTTAAACAAATGTTCTCTGAGGTGATTGTTTCCGGATAGTGTTGGTAGAGTACTACATGGATGGTTACATTGATGTAGTATTCAAGTGAATAGAGTCTGAGAATATGCAATATTTCTACGTAGGTTTTCGATTATAACCCTTTGCCAATTTTAGTTCCTATTCTTTGCCGAAATTCGATTGCTTTTCGGCCACGAATTAGCCATGAATTCAAGGCCTGTATAGCATTCTCACTGTGTAGCCTAATATATGCTGATCGCAAACGAGGCAATAGGTCTGCTTTGAATGATCCGAAAATACGTTTTAAAAATCCAACGTGCCTTATGGCCTTTGATGACACTCTTGCGCAATAATTGGAACTTCGTTGATCCTCATGAACAATAAATCTCAGATCTTTTTCATTTGGAGAACGCGGTAATGGCTGAGTTCCAAGTTAGTATGGAAAGCAACCCCTGTGACGAAGAGATGCAAGCTTGTATTTCGCAGTGTTGAATTCCATGTCATTAGTGATAGACCACAGGTAAGCTGCATCGAAGGCTTCCTGCATGGTATCATAATCCTCAAGATATTGCAAGGTCTTCTATATTTTAGTGCCGTTATCTGGTAGGTCGTTGTTGAATGCTAGGAAAAGGCAAGGACCAAGTACGGATCCGGGTGGAACTCCACGGACAGCCTCAATCGATCCCGATGGAGAAGCATTCACTCGAACTGTGATACACTACGTTGTCCAAGGANNAAACCATCCGATGAATTGTTGTCGGGTAGTTAGCATTGTACAATGCAAAACTCAACGGCAGAATTGACGACGACATACGTTAAACTGCCGCGATCTGCGCTCAGTAAATGATTCTCAAAAAAGTTTGGTGTTGCCCACTTGCGGTGACGAAATACTCTTATTGGTTAAAACTATCCGAGTACCATCTTGTGTTCTCAAACATTGAGCTATCTTTATCATTAGTACTTCATTTACTCGTGTTAATAATATTGACAATAGTTGTACTACTAAAAAAAGTGTACAAACAGAATCCGATGTATCGATTTTTATTGAAATTCTTATTATTCTACCGCTTACGATTTTCGAATTTTGGTGCTCGAAGAATCGAACAGAACTCCAGCTATTGAGCTATACGGTCCAGTTTCAGGACAGCGAAACAGACAGAGATCAATAGCCTGAACCCATCCAAAACAATGTTATTCAAGCGGTAGTCTTGTCACAAAGAAAACGCAGTGGTTGATTGATGTGGTTGGAGAAACCGAGTTTCGTGGGGAGGGAATCGGACCGTGCATTTTGATGCATTGAATTCGATGTCAGACTGACCATCGATAAGCAGCATTATGTGTTCTCCGCAGTGCCAGCGAATCCTCGGGTTTTGTCACTGTCTTTCATATTTTTGAATCGTCTGCAAAC